>WTSP01003410.1:8729-19435 GCA_025331215.1 Actenoides lindsayi
TAGAAACTTCCTCCCTCCAGATTTCCTCTGTGGTCTTGAAGGCCTGGGACTCCTGGTAGCTGGCCTGAGTAGTAAAGCCCGAGGCGAAGGTGGCATTCAGTAATTCAGCCTTCTCTCTATCCTCCGTCACCAGCGCACCCACTTCATTCAGAGAAGTGTGTTCTATGCTGTTATTATCATTTCAACAGCAAACACAGAATTAGAATGGTCCTCTAATGTTTATTCAGCCATAACGTGGTAAGGAGCCATACCAGTGGTAATTCACAACTGACTATGCTGCATCATCTCTTCTCAGCCCACATTTATGTAAACGTTCTAACATGATCCTGGAGGTATGCGGTGTATGCTTGTACTTAAGTGCATTTACAGTGTCTAAAGTGTATTTAGAGTTGCCTAGCCTCGCAAATACGCACCAATTCTGTAACACTGGAATGAACATTTTTTTTTAACCCATATTACTCCCAGACACCAAACCTAAATTAGCAATGCATTTAGATATCGCAGCCTGTTTCTCTGGTGCAATTACTAGACTAAGGCAATAACTTTCTTATGTTATTCAAAGCATGTATTAGGATCCAGGGAGGAGGTAGATACAAAACAAGGTCCCAGGGCTGAATACGGGGATAATGCATCATTCTATAGCAACTTTCTCCCGCCATTCCCAGAGCATTCATTGCATAATACTATTTTCCACCAGGAAATAAGACTGTTTCTTAAACCTAACAAACACACAACAACACTTCTGAGATGTGCTTTTAAAGCAACTGTGGCTTTCTGTGTTACAGCTGTCATGTGTAAATATGTTGGAAAAATAAACAGTTAAGTTCAAGTTTAAAACAAAGCAAAACAAAACAAAACAAAACAAACAAAAACCCTGCCCCATCTGTCAAACGGTGTGTATGACATCATCAGATATTCTGCACTTGTTTGCAGCCATTCAGACCAACCTGCCCCACAGACTAAGCTTTGTGCTCCAGCTCTCTTTACAGGGTCAGCGGGCTGGAAAATTACCACATGCTGCCACAGTTAGCTCAGCCAGGTCTTGTTATCATTGTTTCCAAGGAATCCATTCATTTCATTATTTTACATATTGGGCAGACGTCCTGCCACTGAGGCTAGGGCTGCACTAACTTGAAGGGCCAAATGTTAATGGGTCCCTATTGTCGGCAGAATAGCAGCGCTATACGTGGGAAAAAATACCCAGACAGCTCACTGACACTGGTTTAGGACCTCTAGACTTAGGGGGTATCCTGTGAAGAGCTTTTATGTAAACAAGACTTCAATAAACAAAGAATATCTTTCCTGTCAATATTCATAACCCATACATTTTTCCTTTTCTTCCTTCTTCTTCGCCCCCCTGGAGCAGCATAACTCTTCAAAGAGGCAAGAAAGTGGTATGGATGGTCAGCGCCTTCTGCAAAGTGAATCTGTGGGATTTGTGCAAGAGACCATGCAACCAACCCTGATTTATAAGGGATATTATCGAGCTCCTGGGTGGAACAAAGCAGTTTTATTTCGAGCTTGCTCCACTACCTGTGTGGCTGATAATGAAGCATGTGATTGTGGGAATTTACAGCTTGTGATTTGTATATGCCACAGCTGATGTGTCAAAATGAAGGTGGAGTATGTCTGTCTGTCTTTCCTGGGTATGGAATTTCAAGTAAATGGACTGCACTGATGGGAAATTTCATTTTCCTCGTAGGAAATTGAAAAGCCAGTCAACACTCAGGAAATACACAGAAAATATTAAATGTTCAGGCAAAAAAAAAATCAAGATATTGAAAACTATGTTCAAGCTGTGGTGTTGATACCTTGATGCTGATGGTGTATTTGTTTTTTTGTTTTGGTTTGGTTTTTCTTTTGTTAGGCCAAATGCTATTCTCATCTGTTTCCCAGACATATCCTTGACTTTGATGAGTTCGCTAGAACTTGGTGCTGAGCTGAAGGAGCTCTTTGGGATCGCTCCACTGGCTTCTTTTCTTTCAACCAGCTTTACCCCTCCACAAGTAAAAGGAGGGTCAGGCTGATGAGACTGGAAATTGGAGGAGTGCCTCCAAACAGGAGGCATCTGTGTCACCACCAGGGGTGATATTACAGGGACTCCACTCTCCTTAGAAAGAGATGTTCAGATTCCTTAATTTGAAAAGACTGAACTAAGTAAGATGAAAAATGTCTCATGCGAACAAATCACAAAATCCTTCATTCTAAGGGAGAGCCACTTTAAAAACTGCTTAAAAATTAATCCAAAGAGAGAGAGAGAGAGAGTCTCCAAATGCCTGGGGCTTAATTGTCAGATCTGAATACTCTCTTCTGCTTCTGGTAGCAGGCTGGCACTCAAGAGGAGAAGGGGCTGGACTTGGCATCTGCTGCCCACTGACTTTATTTCAAGTACTGAGTACCTTCCTCCCATTGTTTTCTTTGCCATTAGACAACAAAGGTCTTGATAACATGACCTGGCTGCTCTCACCGTGACAGCATGTGGTAATTAGCTGAGTTCACTGGCATTTTGAAAACCTAAATACAAGTCTCAGCTTTTTAAACTGGCCTATAATTAGGACACTGTTATTTCAGTTAATTTGTTGTATTGATACTGCAAAGCTCTCCAAAGAGCCCCAGAAAAGTCAGCAGGACAATATGTCTTGTTTTATGCAAACATTCTGAGAATATTAGGTCAATGGTACCGAATGCATGAGAATAGTTCATAAGGTCTCTCTAAAATCCTGCTGAAATATATTCCTGGTAGTAATAAAATCTGTTAAAATACTTGCACTATCCAAAAGCCAGGTTAGCCACTTCAAGTCTTTATGAAATAGATGATATTTCATGTAACATTATTTCTGTATCTCGCAGCTAATTTTAAATAGCTTCCTTCTTCAGATGACATTAAGAGCCAATTGAGATAAATTTATTTTTCCGTAAAAGTAATGTGTGTCAAGGCTAGATTTCCTAAGCCAAGCCCTCCAAGCAATCATCATAATCATTTTGCAAACTGTAGATAATGTCATCTTGGAATAAAAAGATTTTTTCAGTGTATGAAATGTTACATTAAGACAAACATTAGACCTTAGTGCTGCCAGTTTGAATATAATCTTTTCAAAAAATCTTCCAGGGTTTTAAAATACACATAAAACAAGACATAGGAGGAGAGAGGCTGATTGAGAGAATACAAGGAATGTATAACACTTTATAATAATTTAATTATGTTATGCATTCTGAAATGGGATGTTTTGTCCTTCATTTTTCAAGATTTGTGTTTGTGTGCACGTGTGCTCTTGCTGGTGTACTTAGGGGTCATGGGGTCTGGAAGAAGGGAAACAGGAATGAATTAATACCAATAGGCCCTACCTTATGTGGTCTTTTCAAACTGCATTACCAAACACACGAAGTGCATTATTCAAAGCAGCAGTTTCTTACCTAGTTTTGCATGGTAAAAGTGTTTCTGAATGGGGGAAAAAAGTGCTGAAAGAAATTCTAAAGTACAATGGCAGATAAATGCCTAAGTAACAGTAACCTTTAGGGACATTAGAGAACTAAATGAACTTTCATTAGGGTAACCTAATGTTCAGGCCTTGAAAATGATGAAAAAACCCATCATTTGCCAGGCAGTCAAAACATCTCCCAGAAAGAGATTTTTTTTTCATCACTTAATTCAGTACTACTGTCTGTCCTTTGGGACATTCCTCCTTTCCTTGTTTAGGATAATGACCTTCCAGCTTCAAAGAAGCAGAGTAAATCTGCTCACCCTCAGCCCTTGGTCTTCTGCTGTCTCTAGAGCTACAACCAGCTCAGGTGATGAGGGAAGTGGTATCCTGATGATATGCTATAAAGAGGTTTGTAAGGACTCAGCTCCCATCCTCTGGTCTCCACGAGTCCCAGTGTGATGGAAAATATTACTGGAAATTTTCACGTATGTCTTTTTATTCTTCAAGAGAACTTCCTCTTGCAGGATGAAGATTAAAACCTGGGACCACTGCAAGGATACAATGTGTGCTGTGGATCAAAATCTCCTTACCTTTCCAAGGATCCGTTTACCTTCGGAGAGGTCGTTTTCGTAAACTGGATGAGGAGTTTTTTCCTTCAGGAAGCAGCTGAAGATGTCCCTGCTAGCTGTGGGATATTGCAGCTGCTGGGACACTGAACTGGTGGAGACATGGTCCTGTAGACCAAGTAAAATATATTCTAAATTACAACACTTACATTATCTGAAATGTTTGGGGTAGGGTTTTAGAGGAAAAGAAAAGGAAAGACTTAACCCTTCAGATTAGTGGCCCAGATGGTCACCTCAAAGCTCAGAAGAAAGAACTTAACTGCAGGTTATGAAGAAACTTCTGACTGTGAAGTATAAGCACAGACAAGTAACTTTAATTACTTGCCTCAAACATGGACAGTTACCATTTATCCGAAATTCTGAGCAACTTTTGTCCATATTCTCTGGCAGGAATTAGGTAGGTTATCGCCCAAAAAGTTAAAAAAACTTAAGAAGTAACTTTTGACAGCCATCTTTTCCTGACAAAAGTGCAGATAATTAAGGGACTGACTCAGTGTCCTGAATTGAAGAGAATAAAAAAAATGGCAGAACCGCTCTCACTGAATTTGGTGGGATCCACAAGAAATTCATAAGAAAGGGCATTCAAGGGCGTACAAGGCATTCAGCAACTTCAGCGTTCTTGTCCCTTTTTCACCTCCGATTCCTTTGCAGAAAAAGGAGTAGAAATAGTTCAGCAAAGCATGTGGAAACAATATAGGTTTTATCTACAGGATCCATCATAACATATTAGTAACTGTCTATGGAATTAACCATTTTCTATCACGTTATGTTAATATCATAGAATTTTAGCATTTAATTGCCCTAATAAGACATGGCCTTGCAATCATTTCAAGCAATTTTCATATCAGATTAGTGAAAACAAAGGCTAACACGCTCAGACGTCAGC
Source organism: Actenoides lindsayi (assembly GCA_025331215.1). Lineage (NCBI taxonomy): Eukaryota > Metazoa > Chordata > Aves > Coraciiformes > Alcedinidae > Actenoides > Actenoides lindsayi. The sequence goes on from WTSP01003410.1 coordinate 13,664, forward strand.
ATATGAGCTACTAACAGAACATGACAAAGTTCGTTATGTTTTGCTTGTGTATTACTGTTTGCCTTTCCCATTTCAAAATTTTCCTGCAATTTTTAATTACTGGACTCAGAGAATTAGTGTATTATCACTCACTTTTTGAATGAAGGAAGTGAACCAGGAAGTATCATTATAGTAGTCAATTTTTTAATCAAACTTTTATCAAATAAATAGCTGCGATGAGAAACAATGATGGCTGTTGGGGAGGATTGTATGAGAAAACAAAACCAGAAATGATGTAACAAAGCCACTGAAACTTATTTAGAATGTGGACCCAGAGAAATTCCTTTAGGAGGTGTCTCTAATGATACCATAATTGCCTCAAAGAGGTGATAAAAGTCCCTTCACATGATACAATCAAAGTTAGACTGAAAAAAAAGCATTACAAGGTGCTGTCTAGGGAATAATTCTGTGCTAGGCAGTAAGAGGACCTGGTTGTTTCTACCTTCAATCTCTCAGATGCTATGATTCAAGACTGGCTTGGAAGATGAAAGACTAATGGTATTTAATGGGCTGCTGAGTTCTTGTACGATTGCTACACAGGCTTTTTGCTTTCAGAAATTAAATAATTTAAGAAGAGAAGAAAAAGACTGTTACATAGCTTCTGGATTTTTTTTTTCCCCTCTAGTAATATTAATATAAAAAGAGTCAAACAGAGCTCTTTCAGAGTCTGCACCATAGAAAAGAATCACTGAAAATAAAAGCGGTGGGTGGAAATGAAATGATACAGCTTAACTTCACCGGTGAAAGCAGTTCAGGTGAAGATTGATATTACCTTTTTTTTTATCTGAATATCCTGTTGTAGTTTCTTCCTCCTCGTATTTTTAATAAGCCTTATAATACATTTTAAGAAGTTTAAAAAAAAATATTTCAGGGTGTCATAAAAATCTGGAGAGGATTGTTGGAAAAAGACATCACATGTTCTTAATCACCTGGGAAATTCCATAGTGCCATTTTGTAATCCTTTCAGGACCCCTTCTCACCAAGAAGGCATATTTTCTGGAGCTAACAAAGGATTCTGATGTACCAGGGAGGATATTCTGTCAATATCTGGAATAGAGAAAAAGAAAGGAGGGAAGGATTAGAGAAATCCATTCTTGTTTACAGCGTGATACACACTAATATGTAAAAGGTCGTATCTCAGGTTTTGCCTTGGGCTTGTGCCATCTCTGTGTCTCTTGCCTGTGAAAAGGTCAGACTGAAAGCAAGAGTTCTGGAATTTATTACTGCAATGAGCAATTAATTTTGACTGAAAGGGTACTAATTGCAGCAAGCCTTGAAACCCATCATTCTTGAGGTTTTTTTTTTAATGAACAAAGTCAAAAATGCCTTCTCTACCATCTGTTCATCCTTGAATTTCCTTCCTTGCAGTCACAGCAGACGTCACTGAGATCTCAGCAACATTTTTCGCATCTTCTGGTCTGTGTCCTCATCTCAATGTCCAATTTAATTACATTTTCTTCCTTGATCTCATTCAGGGAAACCATTATAAAATTAGTTTTATAACATTGTGGATTGCTATGTGTATTCTGCATTTTTTCATACATGCCATAAAGTTGTGATCATTGCTTCTGGATATATTACATGGGAGATCCTGAGATCCTTGGTGTTTCCTGCACTGCCTGTTCTGCTGAACAGCACTGGCTTTGCAAGGTACTTGCCCACCCACAGATTGTCTGAGCCATAAGCTGCAAAAAGGCAAGGCTCAGCAGGACCTGGACAGGCTGGAGAGTTGTGTGGAGGGGAACATAATGAAATTCAACAGAGACAACTGTAGAGTCCTGCACCAGGGGAGAAATAACCCCCTGCACCTGTACAGCTGAGGGATTGACCTGGTGGAGAAGGACTTTGGAGTCCCAGTGGACAACAATTTAACCATGAGCCAGCAATGTGCCCTTGTGGCAAAGAAGGACAATGGTCTCCTGGGGTGCATTAAGAAAAGTGTGACCAGCAGGTTGAGGGAGGTTCTCCTCCTGCTCAACTCTGCTCTGGTAAGATCACATCTGGAGTCCTGTTCCCAGTTTTGAGCTCCTCAGTTCAAGAGACACAAGGAACTACTGCAGAGAGTCCAGTGGAGGCTATGAAGATGATTAAGGGACTGAACCTCTCTCTTATGAGGAAAGGCTGAGCAAACTAGGGATGTTTAGCCTGGAAAAGACTGAGAGGGAATCATATCAAAGTTTGCAAATATCTGGTGAATGTCAAGAGGATGGGGCCAGAATCTTTTCAGTTGTGTCCAGTGACAGAACAAGGGGTAATGGGGACAAACTGGAACCTGAGAGGTTCCATCTCAACATGAAGGAAAACTTCTGCCCTGTGAGGGTGATGGAACCTGGAATATGCTGCCCAGACAGGTTGTGGAGTCTCCCTCTTTGAAGAGATTCCAATCCCGCCTGGATGCATTGCTGTACAACCTGCTACGGGTGACCCTGCTTAAGCAAGGAGGTTGGACAAGATGATCCCCAGAGGTCCCTTTCAACCCCCATGATTCTGCGATTCAGTGATGATTCTGGGAAGGCTTTGTCCTCTCTGGATGTCATTAGCAGTGTTTAGATGTTGGCCTCAGGCCAGAGTTTTTATAGGAAACTTCTGAAATAAGGTAGGAGTGAGGTAGATTACCTGAGGAAAAAAAAAAATGCTGCTGGCAAAATAAACACTCTCGCTGCATGTCCTGCTGTTTATGACCCTTTAGTGGCCTCCAGCAAGCTGGGTTCCTGTGCCATCGAGTGCACAAAATAGAGCCCTTGCTAGCCGGCTGTAAGAGCTGAACCTTACACCGCCAGCTTTGTTACACAAAAGCTTTCCATCCACACCAACAGGACAGCAGCCACAGAGAGAAATTCCAGTAATTACTCTGGTTTCATGTCATACTGGAGATGATGATGCTCAGGTTCAGTCCCCGTTGGTGTGTCTGTGTCTATAACATGCTACAAACATGCCTTTCTGTTGGACGTTAGGTGTTGACATCACCAGGCTTTAGTTTTGACATCCATTAAATGGACACAACAACATGACCACCTCTTGTTGTGGGGTTTAACTAATTACCATGCACTTGCAATGTGCTTTGAGATCACAAAATTAAATCTACCATTAAAGTGCGGAATACTATCCTTATGCAGCAGTTGGAGAGCACTGTCTCAGAGAGGCTGTAAATCTGTGACCAGTGCAATCCAAGATGGATCTGTCACCTGAAGGAAGGACATGAATATTTAAACATTTATTTAAATATTAAACCACAGGTCTTAAAAAACATACTCATGACTCCACTGATGTCTTAAGTGAATTCTAGATAGGTACTAATGTGAAGCCAGAGTTGTGCAGCTAAGGAAGTTCACTGTTCTTAGCATGCTGGACACTTGGATGGCAACTGGGGAGAATCCCATGTCATTTTTTCACCTCTGTTCCTCTCCAGAAGAACAGTAAGTGCCCTTCCTCCAAGTAATATAATCCTCAGATGTTCTGATAACAATGTTAGTCTTTTAAAATTGCATTGCAGTGTTTGTGGCCACCTGATGTGGACTCCTTCTTGTTTCCCTGAGGACCTCCTGAAGTCAGGGCACTCCAACTTCTACCATGCAATACTGTACATCAGATTAAAAATGATTGTAAGTGGGGGTCCCAGCATCAGTTATCTGTAGGTTTTGATTCATGTAAACTCCTCTGATGGGACAGATGTTCTTCAGTCACTTTGGCCTTTGGTGCTCCCAAAATTAACAAAAAAGAGATTGCATCAGGGACCTTGGCAGAATCCTTCCTAGGTTTCCCAGTGACCATGAAATAAACAGGCAGGAGAGGTGATTCTCCACTTCTTCAATAACTTTAATGTCTGACTTGCACCTGGCATTTCCCTGCTTGACTGCAGTGCCAGTAATGCAGCCTGCTGTGGCTGTGGAAGAATGAAGAAGAGGAGCAATGAAGGGATTAAGAAAAATGAAAGAGGATTTCCAACTTCTGATATTGGCTTCTCGTACTGCTACAGACACATATCACACGACTTGTCAGCAAGATGGTAGCTCATAGCACAAAAGGCTCAGAAATGTGGGGTTTAACTTAAAAATGTATTTTCAACTACAATTCACAGCTTCTTCACTATGACAAATGCTTCTTGCTATGTGAACCTTGAGAACACTACAGTGGCCACAGAAGATTTGGTTTCTTTTGTCACTATTTAGAATCCTGGGTTGTGTATTATGGAGCAATAAATAAAAATGCATCTTAATGGGGCTGCCAAGCCAAAATGTCAGTTGGTCTAAAGTGACTGTGAAATAGAGGCGTCAATGAAACTATGTTGAGTTATTGGGAAGGATCTGGAGCATTATCCATTTACTAATTGCAGACAGATTCGAAGTGCCACAGCTAGTTAAATCTGCTTGGTAATTTACATACAAAAAAGTTTATTTTCTATTTGCTTCTTTCCTTCAGGGACAACTCAGGCTGCTTGGCTTCTCTTCTGGTGCTGCATGTGTCCTCCAGTCCCTCTTTTGAGTCTTTTCTCTTTTGATTCCCATAGACTGGAGTCACAACATCCTCTTCTGGTGGCCAATTGCCAACAGATTTATGAGTGTGTCCAAGTGAAATAGTTTCCTGAGGTATCGTCAGCTCAGTGGAGATGCATACGAGTGGCTCAATGCATTTCTGAGATTCCCTTGTTCATTGGCAAAAGTGGTACAATGTCATGTGGTGCTTTGCCATCTTTTTGATCCCAACTTGCCGTTTCCTTTCCTTGCTTATAAATGTGTCCAGATTCCCATCAGGACTGTCAGAATACAGTGGTTTTCCAAACTACTGGGACAAAGGGACACTATGGACTGTCTGAACCTTCAGAGGAAACGTCAGCTGCCAGCATGTGGTTCCTCAGTTTGGCAAAGTTTGACTCTGGATGTTGATTATTGCTTCAGTCCAGTCAGGTCGAAACTTTGTTAACAAACATGCACATCTTCAATACCCATCTTCTTATCAATTAAGAAGCTTTTTATCCATTGTAGTCATATAAGTCATCTTTTTCCAATGAACTATTAAGCCCATTTGGAAACTTATTTGTTTCCAGTCATAAATCTACTACTGGGTTTAAAACCCCCGGGTTTACTTTTTAACACTTTTTTTTTAAATCCAGACTAACCTATTCAAATATCAATACTCAAGCTCACAGAATCACACAGCTGGGTAAAACAAAGTGATTGATAGTAAAGTTTGTTGTGTTCTAATTCTCTGCTCCCTGACTTCTGAGTCTTTCTAGCCCACAGGACAGTACTGAGCATTTCTTTGCAGCCATGAGGCCCAGAAGCCTACTTTTTAATGAAAACTGAGATTCTCATGCAATTTCCTGACACAAGTAGTTGTTATTTTAAACAAAACACCACATAGTGTGAAAAGTATGATGAAATTGCGAGAATTCCTGGAATCATAGAATCATAAAATAGTTTTGGGTGGAAGACACCCTCAAGATCATCAAGTCCAACCTTATTCCTAGGCATATGGGGGTTGTTGTGGCCCAAGTGCAGGACCCAGTATTTGGCCTTATTGAAATTCATGAAAATGGCCTCGGCCCAGCGATCCAGCCTATCTAGATCCCTCTGTAGAGCTTCCCTACCCTCAAACAGATCCACATTTCCACCCATCTTGGTGTCATCTGCAAATTTACCCAAGGTGCAGTCTATCCCCTCTTCCAAATCATTGATGAAGATGTTAAACAGGAGTGGCCCCAGTACTGAGCCCTGGGGGACACCACTCGTGACT
>WTSP01003410.1:39732-55080 GCA_025331215.1 Actenoides lindsayi
CTTGTAGAGTAGGGCTAATGGTTGGACACCATGATCCCAAGGGTCTTTTCCAACCTAAACAATTCTGTGATTCTGTAATTTTTTGGTTTTCTCCACAAGGATGATGGCTGGTTTACTGTATTTTGGATGCATGTATGGGTGAACGTAAAGATACCATCAGTATTTGAAGCATCGCATAGTAAAATTTTGCCATTCACTGTCAGGCGCAGTCTGTTTCAACATGTGCATCAAATAATTCCAGGTTCCAGCACTGAAATCAGCAAGGCAAATGTAGACTTTATTTCTGCATAAATCCTGCATACGTGTATGTAATATTTCCAAAAGAAAACTAGAGAGAGAAAAATTCTGAATTATAATCAAAACAAATATGTATAGATATCAGTCAGAGGCAACTGGAAATGCAGAAATGATGTGCTGAGTCATCCTTGTGTGTGCTCTGAAATTGGGAATGCATCATAAAACTCAGAGCTGAGAAACACAACACAGTTAATTAAAACGAGAAAGAAGGGACTGCAATCAAAGACATCTTAATCACAGTTTAAAGGATGATAGGACATATTTACTTGGAGTGACATTTACTGCTGTTTCCATAAAGGAGGGGGGGTGAGGGGGATCAGCACTGGACCATCAGCTCTTGCAAAAGCCCACACAATATAAAGGCCCTATTTTAGTTAACATGCTGTCAGTCCTTAACGACTAGTGGTGTAACAGCTGTTTTTGATGTCATTTCTTTTGAGACCACTAGATTACAAGCCATTTATTGCATTCTTCTTCCCAGAGTGCTCCCTGGATACAGGCAGGGAGTCAAGAGGTCAGAGGTCTAAAGCCAGGAGCTGAAGGATTTGTCATCGTTTAACAGGTCACTTGTTGCTATGTACTATGCAAACTCGACAGTGCAGCCTAGAAGGACAGTGTGATGTGGTTTATTTTTCATGTTTCCACAAGGACAGTTGGATCTGACTCCACTGCAGAAGCAGCTTTCTTGCCTGGGATCATCAGTTTGTGCTTGGGATTTGTGGGAGGAAGGCACACACACACAGATTAGCAAAATATCCTCAATTATCATCATGGTTGTGGTGGTCTAGATCTGTACTCAACATTCAGACATAAACCCCAAAACACAGAGAGTGATGGATATGACATAAGCAGGTAGAGCAGCCCACTAACTGCTGTGGGTCATTATAGCCACACCTCAAATCCCACTCTCACTCACATGAGTGTCACTGGAAAAGAAGAACTGTTTTTAATGCCTGCAGGGTCTCTGTCCCTTTCTGCTGCTCCTTGCTACATGTTGAGTGGTTGCATTACGATCTCTTTCTGTGAGTATGAACAAAATTTGGCTTAAGTTGTCTGCGATTAGCAACCAATGAGATATTGTCTACAAGGAGCATGTGAACATGGGAAGACTGATTTACAAAGGGTTTGAGAAAACACAGCTGTTTTAAATGAAAAAAAAGGGGAACTGGATGACTTGTCCACAAAGGAAAAATGGAAAAATTTTTCCTAGCATTGCAGCCAAGATTTTGAAGCTCTAGCAGTGTGGTTAGCTGTGAAGCTGATTCCTGCAAAGAAACTTATTTTTCTTTCAGGAGAATTATGTTCAGCAAATAAAGAAGCAGAATTGTTCATATTTTTCAGTTCTTTGTATGAATCCTATCCTTTAGATAAGACCTATTTAAGATCACCTCTAGTCCTAATAACTGTGATTCTTTAGGTGTATTAGACAAACCAGGTTCACATTTTAACCTTATAATATACCCAAAGAACATATTTGGGCAGAACAGGAAACCAGCATTCAGATATCTTCTAATGACAGAGAGCAAATCAACCGAAGTTTGCTATTCCCTTTGTTCCTTCACAGTGTTGCTGTTGTGGACCTTGCAAGCCAATGAAGTGTAAGGCCAGACACTTTCTGCAAGCTCATTTTTGTGTGAGGACTTCAAAAAAGCATGAAATTATTGAAGCTTTCAGGAAGGGCAACTCAAGAGTTCGTCCTGCCTTGAGAAAATTATGTAACTGGTTTTTTGAAGCCAAAGTCTTTCAGCATCAAGTTGTATTGTATTGATTCAGTATCAGTCTTTCTGATTTAGGTAAGGTGTCTGCCCAAATTCAAGTGGACAGTTCCAAGCTCTGGTCTGTATCTCCTTCCCAGGGTTCTGCCCCTTGTGCCAGAAGCTGCAGAGGTCAGGAGGAGATGCTGCTTGGTGAGGAGTTGCTGTGGTTTCCTGCTCCTCTGGAAGATGCAGAAGAGTTAATGGGGATAAAACTGGACCGGCTGAGTGATGTTCAGCCCTGGGATCCCAGGGCATCGTGCACCAGGTGTTTCCACTTCACTTTAAAGGTGAAAAATGTGGAAAAGTCCTTTACAGTCCTTGGGAGAGGAGGTCCATGTTACCTTATGTGTGTGCAGCCTAGCTCTGATAGAGGTTCCTGGATAAGATTGTATCACAAGCAAGGTGGTGTTGGGCATCTCTGGGATGGATCTCAGTCGTCAAAGCACTGACCTCAGATGCATGAGTTGTAGGACAAACTCTGGCAGCTACTTCTAACTGTTACCCCCTGCTCCCAACCCCAGTAATGTGGTTAACATAACTAACTAGCCATTTTATAAGTTAATCAGCCATTCTGTGTGACTAAGAGGGTCATGCATTCATTCTCATTATCAGGTCCTGAAGGTCCTGTGCACCCAGTAGACAAACTAAACAGATTTCTTCTTCCCTTCCTTCATCTTCCCTGGCTACAGGCTGATTTCTTCTTGTAATTGTAGTTTTATTGTAGTACTCTAATTACAAACTCTATATTACATAATAAATATAATACAATAAATTTAATGTAATATAATAAATATAATATATTCCATGATAAGCTCTGCTACATTGATTCTGCTTGTAGAAATCCTGTGCCATTCTAGTCATAAATTCTGTGGTATGTTAAGCATAATATTGTGTTAAGAAAATAAAGCTTTAATAGTAACTGCAATTTAGTGTGACATCAATGTACCAGTCACTGTCCTTCCCCAGTGATGATGTCATGAATTTTCCAAGCACCACAACCTCCAGAAAAAAAAGGAGAAACCTCAAGTGCATCTTTTTTTGTTGTAGCAGTGATTTCAAATGCTTTCCATATGAAGATATGACTGTATTTCCATTGGGAAGCCAGCTCTTGAGAGGTTTGCAGAGCTCAGTTACAAAATGTTTGCTTTGAAATGAAACTCGGTTTAAATGAAGCTATCTTTTTATATATTATGTACTGCAGGTATTTAACAATGTACATGTTATACACATGCTGCTGGGATGTTTTATTTTTGGGACACTGAATTATGATTTTTCTGATGGAAAGGCTAGTGGTTGCTACTTTAGGAATTTTGAGAGGATTGTACATCAACATTATTTTCCTTAAATTTGAAATAATGTAAGGGAAAAAGCTTCATTTATATATATATATATATGCCTGCCATTTTGAAAATAGACTCATTCCCAATACTAATATCTACAAAGTCCTCTTTTTTTGTCTTTCCCCACAAAAGCTCCACCATTTGTTTAAACACAAATTCAGAGCCTGCAATCAGAATTCTTTATTATAGTTCATGTCACAGTATGCAGCACCTAATCTATGGGATTTTAAAGCACAGTCTCTAATATATGGGAAATGTTTTCTACTTCCTTTATGCATAAAAACATTATTTTGAGATTCCGTTCTTTAAAGGCAGCAGAAGAAAAGGGACATATATCAAGCTATTTACACTTTCTTGTATTTATTTTTCATGTAAAACTCTACTTTCTGAGAAAGTAAAGTGCAAGGGAAGAGAGAATTTTTTCTGAATGAACTGAGCTCATGCATTGTGCCTTCATCTGCTCTACATCCTGAAAAAAATCACATCTTACCTTTATATAAAGCCATGGAAGTTGGATACCCTGCTTTACTGCTTCCTCCATTGGTTTTGAAGGTATTTGCCACTGACGCTTTTTAATTAATCCCAGAAGGTTCCTGAACATTAGTTCTCTAAAATCTAGTTCTCACTTACTGCTGAAAAGAGACAAGACAAACTTTCTTTGAAGTCTGGGAGAATTCAGGCAAAAATTCCTGAGAGCCAGAGTCTCCTTCCAGCACTTCTTGTTAAAGTGAACAAACATGTTTAGGGGAGTGGGAAGGGAAAATGGAGAGGAAGGGGAAACAGAAAGGGAAAGGGAAAGGGGAAAGAAAGGGGATGGAGAAGGAAAGGGGAAGGAGAAGGGAAGGGGAAGGGATGTTTACCTTTTGTACTTGTTTGGCTGTCAGAATAGTGAGTTCTGCATAATGAGATGAATATGTAAAAGTAACACACCAAAAAATTAACAATTAAATTCATAATCCAGCTGTCTATGAGTCAGGTCTTTCATTTCAGTCTTTTAAGTATGCCTCAGAGAGAGAGAGGGTTTTGATATATACTAGTTTGTTCTTACCCATCAAGTTCAGTCCACAGATTTAAAAGTGACTGAAATAAACAGCAAGTTATAAGTTAACAGAAGTCCTCACAACTCACACTAAAAAGTTACGTGGAGACAACACAGGGAAACCCTCTAACAAATGGTTTTGGTTTTGATCAGTGCTATAATCCCAGTTTTGGGAAACTGTATTTAATGTTTTATCACAGTTTCCAAATGTGTATAATTTTGATAGTTTGAAGTCTGTTATTTATTATTCTTGTTAAAAAAAAACCCACCATGGGTCTTTTTGTAAAAAGAAAGAGGAATCTACCATTTCTCTTGGAAACTAATCAAAAAGGCACTGTTTGCAGGAAAGAAGCTTGATTTAAAAGAGGATATTAAATGGGATGTTTTGTGCACTTTCAGTCTGATCTGAGTTTTATTACTTAAGTTAAAACGTAATCACTGTGTTTGGAAATGATATCTTCAAACATACTTGCAAAAATGAGGAGTTTCAAGGTTAGAGCTATAAAGTTATATATCCTGCAGCAACTAAGCACATTTGGGTGAGCCCTTATTTCACTCAGACACATGGCCTACTTGTGCCTTGTACTAAATTTCCCTGCTTGTGTGGCTTTAACAACGCAGGTTTTAATTTTTGTTTGTTTGCTAGCCTATGATTCGGCGTCTGGGTTTTAAAGCAGTGCTGGTCAGCATTTGAACCGGTGGTACTGACCTCCAAGTGCTTCCCTCCTTGAGGAGAATTATCGACAGCATCCGGGGCCGAAACACCTAAAGCATCTACACTGAAAGAAGTCAGTCCTCCCATTACCTCTACCACTTAGAGTCGATGGGCTGCATATCCACCTACCAGCAGCTCTAATCAGTGTCCATCAGGTCCAGAGAAAATAGCCTCCAGGACAGAGCAAGAAACTCGCCTGCTGACGGCACCCTTTGTCTCTCCCTTATGGGCAGGACATGATTCCCCAGGATTAGCTGACAATTACGTGCTCTGAACTGATCAATTCAGTCAATTTACTGCGCAAAGTAAATTTATCCTCCAGAACAAAGGGATCTGCCAGCGGGGAGGTACCTGAGAAAGCAGCATGCCTGTGTAAACAGCGCTGTCCTTGTCCCAGTGTCCCTCGGCCCAGCGCCATATGGTGCGGCTATGAACTTATTAGCTGGCGGATTAACTCATCTCAGCATTTGGGATCCCCAGTTTCCAACTGTGAGGATGATTGATGGGCTAACTACTGCTTCAGTCTTGGAAGTTATTTCCTCCATTTAGCAGAGTCAAGAAGACAGAAAATTGCCCCTTTTGTAAATGCTAATCTTACCACTCCTTCGAACACCCAACATAGCAATTTGTTCCAGGCAATGTCTCAAAATTGGTACGGTACACATCAAATGCATACTAATTAGCAATTTCTTTTGAAGGTTCCATCACTTATTAAGGGTCTCCTTTCCCATATGTTCATCATGCCCCACTTCACCCTTTAATTACAAAACAGCACTTTCTAGCAATTGTGAGAAGGTACATTGTACCCGGTATCTCCACTAATACTGCACCTTCTGAGGCCTAGTTTAGGGTCAGATAGAAAGCAGGCAGACAGGCATCAAGTCTTACGGGCTCTGTCCTCGTTTAAGGCGTATTCATTTTTATTTCCACTGGCGATGCTTCTTAAGGGAGTGTCGCACGAAAAGGGCATGTCTTTAGAAGCAGCAAACCTCACGTCTGCTCGGCGTTGTACGAACACTAGTAATATGGCTGCGGTTTTCCCAGTTTATTTCTTGGTACTTTCTAGAGGGGAGATCTCAATAAATCTTCAAATGGGTCATTTGCAATGGTTCAGAGGATTTGGTCTGCCCAACATGGTCTGTGTTGACCCAGGCCATGATTATTTTCCTTTTACCCTGTATGATTCTCTACTGATTGTATAGTGGGTCTTCAGTTCTTAAAAGGCTAGTCCTTTGTTATTTGTGGCTATCAACACTCACACCAGAATTGAAGCATAAAGATGTAAAAGAAGCTGGGAAGAAAAAATACCCAAACTAAGTCAGAAGCACACAAAAAAATCATGTTCTTATTGTTGAAAACATTATAATTTGTTCCTTGTTTTGCTTTCCATATGCCAGGCAACTGCATCCATAACCTTGGTAAGTAATTTTTCTTTATGGTTCTTGTGCCATAAATGTAACTGGACATGGAGAAGTAAGTGCCCAATTTCTAAAGCAGGTTTCACTACTATGATACTTATTTTCATATGATCCTCATATGCAGCTTCTGGTTAGTTTAGTTCATTATCTTTTGCAACACATAGTGCATCTAAAGCCCCATTCAAAGTGAATATATTGCTATGGAATGAGGGACATGATGTCATGCAGAGTAGAACAAATAGAAGCTCCAGGTGCTTGATGAAGTATAGTTTTTAATGGTGTTCCTATCGTTGCTTAAAAGATGAATATGCCTTGTTTGTGCTGAATTAAAAGAAGATGATCATTACAGAGCACATGTAAGGATGATAATTTGTCTTAGGTAAAAGAAAACTCAGGTTCTCTTCATCACTCCTGTGCAGTGAAAGCAGAGCCTGTCTGAAGCCAGGAGAAAATATTCACTCAAAACTTTAATATTTTTCCTTGGTCTTGTTGGAACTTCATTTCAATCAAGATTTCCCCACCAGTTCTAAGTGAAAAAAAAAAATAATAAAGGAAACAGTCTCATCTTTCAAGAGGAACAATAAAGGAAACGCTATCTCAATTCATTCCATATTAATTTTAAATAATTACATCAAGCATTAAAACTGAGTTTAAAACAGATGTTAGCAAATGTGAGTGCTGTCTGCCAGCAAGTTTCACATATGGATTTGCTACCAACAGAAATCCACTGAACAAATATGTTACCCAAATATGTGACTGCTTCAAGAGTCATAACTCATTTGTACTTTAGACATTCTGCCGTGTAAGACCAAGAACCAGTGCGGAAGATCCAGGGGATGAATTTTATCTTGGAGCAGCCTTCACAGTGACATGCACCAGCAGCACTATCAGGGAAGGCTTGTGCTGTACTCCAGTGGTCACAGTGAGATTGTCACTGGCAACCGATTCATTCCAACCTGGGCCCCTGTCCACTACACAAAAGAATCAACATGTCTTTAGTTTACACAGCCCTCATAAAACATCACTTTCACAGTAAGATTTCTTAGAATCACAGAATAGTTGGAAGGGACCTTTCAAGTTCATCTAGTCCAACCGCCCTGAAGTGAGCCAGGACATCTTCAATTAGATCAAGTTTCTAAGAGCTTCATCCAACCTCAACTTGACTGTTTTCAGGGATGGGCCTTCTACCACCTCTCTGGGTAACCTGGGCCAATGTTTCACCACCCAATTTATCTATGTGTTTATGGATAAGGTGCAATATTTGTGCCAGATGTGTGTGATCTGTGGGCAGGATGAGACCATGACCAGATATGGAGCTGCCCCATCCCAATGGCAGTCCCCATCCAACCTTTGGCCTCAGTGTCTGGAGCAAAAACTATACCTGCCCTGTAACAGTTACACATGATGGATCTGGTCACGCAGACATCTTCTGGGCAATGGAGGTTTTCACCAGACACCTACTTTACTAGGAAGCTGGAGAATGATTTTTTAGTCTTGTTGTAATATCCTTGTCTGGCATTTTCAGAATAAAGTCTCTTGATTTCAACTAATTGCTTTTAACTGTGTTTTAACACAAAGTCTTAGAAATAATTGTGAAAGGCAATGAACTTATTTCCCATTGCTGTGAACTGAAGTATGTTTATTTCTTTTTTTAACCATACCCAACAATCTGCTATGCTTACATTGCATTTAACTTCCCTTTGCAGCACTCAAGTCCTTATGAATGTGAAGTGATGACTGGAACAATTTTTGAAAGTTATGAAATTTCAGGCTGTGTTAAAAAACCAAACAACAATACTAAGAAACAAACATAAAAAGACTGAAAAGGAAAGAAAAAATGTAATTTACTCGGACTAGCAACTGAAAAAAATAGTCCTTCACTTGAGATGTAGGTTCCTAATAATAGCTTACAAATGAAGAGGAGAAATGAGAAGCTCCTTTTATGTGCGTGCATATATATATGAACATACGTATATGTTTGTTTATTAAGTCTGCCTATACATCTGTCTATATATATATATAAACAAAGTTATAAATTCACAGTTTCAATTTAGGAGGGAAGGGTATAGCACAGCATTTTTTTTGAATACTGAAGGCTGATGATGTGTTTTATTTGAAGTTCAATCAGGTTTCAAAGGATTAAAGTATTTTTCTTGTTAAAAAAAAAAACAACAAAAAACCAAACCAAACCAAACAAACAAAAAAATCAAAAAACCAACCAAAAAAAACCCCAACCCCAACCAAAACACAGCAAGAAATTTATCTCTTGGCTGGTGTGTCATACGGTGCCTGTGCCTGTTGTGTTTTGGGATGGGGCAACATTTTCAGTCTCAAAAATAATGATTTAAGATGGGAACTGACAGACTCTTACAGTCCTGTAAGTGATGATGTTATTGTGAAGAAATGTAATTAAATCTTCTCTGTCAGGGAGAGATTTGGCCAGTCACTAACGTGCAAGCACTTCTTTCATTAGCTATTAACTTCATCACCTTTAGGTGCTTTATTTTCAGCTGGAGTTTCATGCTGATCAAACTCCTCTTATTATTCCTTTTAATTAGAAATGCAGCATCCTTCTGTTCTCAACTTAGGCATTTCAAAAGCATTCCTAAAATATCAGAAACTCTGTCAGCTAAGTTGAACAACATGATAATAATTATATTTTTCTATCTAAAATGAGATCAAAGCTCCAGAAGAGATGACATACATCTCGGATATTCAGACTCAAGCATGCAGGTCAGTGGAACCCAGAGATGTTTTGTTGCTGATTTTATAGTATAAAAGCTGATTTTAAAAGGTGTGTTCATGGCAGTACTTAACTGCTGCCCTAGATTCATGTGTATTGAGTGCCTTGTAAAGGTGTGTGGGGTTTTTCCCTCATGAACTGCCATTCATTTCAAAACAGAATATGAGCATGGAGCCAAGATTCAGATCTGCAGAGACATCAGCAAAACTGTAGAATTGTAAACCCCATCTTCTTAAGAGCCCAGCTCTGAAAATTTGCAGGGAGGAATTAATATCTGTTTTCTTACTCCTCCCTAAATTCTAACTGTCCTGCATATGTCTCGGACAGGCTCTAGCCTCAGGTTATTAGCAGTCACTGAGTGATTTCCCCATTTCCTTCTCCTCTCCATCCACTCCATAAACAAGTATTTTTTTTTGCTATTGTAGTACAAAAATCCCAGACCTGGAGTAGCTTCTGCCTATTTGTAGGAAGGCTCTCAGAGTTGATGTAAACTCCCAGACACTGTATGGGTTTGTCTCAGAAGCCCATGTGATGCCCTGATGGTCACTTTGAGAAGAGTTTCTGCTCCTGACAGAGTATTGTCAAAACATCGATCATTTTTCCTCCTGAGCTGCAGGAGCTGTGGTTGTTGAATAGTTGCCTCCCAGAAGGACTTCAAACAACTTAAGGCTGGATCCTTTTTCTTATAAAAGAATTTTGGATCTTTTTTCAAAAAAGCGATTGCCAGTGGTAGTAAAGGAATCACATGAACCCTCCTTCCGAGGATTTTATGGGTACAGGAGACAATCCTTGAAGGGTCATTGGAAGTGAGAGCTGCTTTAAATCACCAAAGAAGGAAGCTGAATATAAAGTAATCATGACAGAAGAGCTGGCTGTGTTTCCTATGGTAAAATTTCCAAATGATGGAATGTGTAACTTTGCACTTGAGTTAATGCAAGAGCATTTTGAGAGTGATGGTCCAAAGAAACGAAGCATTTTTAATTGACGTAGCAGGAGTGAGAAGGGAGTGCTTCTCACCACACTAATTGAAAAAGGAAACCCACTGATTTTATACAGTGGGTTGGTCAAGAGCTTTCTTTTGTGCTTTAGTTTATTTAAACATGGCACATCTGTGCACTGCACACAGATGGCATCCCTTCCCACTAAATGCTTGACAACAGCATGGCTTACTCGTCAGTCTGGATAACCTCAGATAACACGAAGAAACTGCTTACATTATGCTTAATGACAGTTTCCTTCATTACATCCCTTCACCCTTTCCCTTTCCCTGACTTCTGCTGCGGTCCTGAAACTCATCTCATTTGCAGGAATTCTCTGGGTGTGGAAAAGCTGCCTCAGACAAGCAGCACAGCACATTTCCTCCCCTGGTCGGCAGCTCCCTGTGAAAGCTCCTGTGACACACACCAAGGGGCTGCTGCCTGAAAAATGGGAGACATAAGCAAGTGGGCAGGATGGAACTACAGACGCCTGTGTACGCAGTAAGTGCTACTCGTTACAGCGGGTCCCCAGTGGATGTGGTCACTACACAAGGGTGAAAGGGCAGAGAATTAATGACAATCTCCTCAGCGATGACAGAGAAGCAAGACGTCACCTTCCCACAAGACCTTGACCTTGCCTGCAAGGGTCATTGCAAAACACATGATGCCACGCATGAAGCAGCCTTGCCCCAGCCCCTGCAGTGACTGTGTGTGGGTGCAATTAGGCTGAACACTGGGTGTGATTATCCCCAGGGCATGGTGCTAAGAGTAAAGTCCCTATATCTGTTTTCTTGCTCACAAGGGACTGGATTGGAGGACACTGGGCTCTGGAAATTGTTCCTTGAGGCCTACCAGGGGCAGGAGGATCTTGCATACCTTCCAGTGGAACATCAGTGAAATGTTGGGGTGATAAACACAGCCTAGGCCATTTCACATGACTGGTTGCTGGAGCGGGCTGCAAGTTGCTTTTCCCATCACTGTTCAAATGGACAATGGGACACTTGCAGATTAACAAGCCCTGGACATTTTTTCCATGCATTTTCCACATGCCTGCTCATTCACTAGCTCAATGGGCAGGTCTGTAATGAGGCACCGTCTAGTTATCATGGCCTCAGACAAACAGGAATAGAAAATCACCTCAGACAGAGCACACGTGACCTTTTTCTCTTAGGGTGTCTCAGGGAAATTGCCATAATATACTGGGGTTTGCAGTCCAAGAAATGGGAGAATGTAATTTTCATGCCACTTTCTTTCTTGCACTTTTCCCTTTTTCCCTTGAGCTTCAGCCAGCTGCTGCCGCCACCAAAGTTTAGGACTGTGCCATGGTTTTTCAGCTCATCTTCCTGGGTGGCAGCAGGTGCATCAGACACCTGAACATGCAAATTCCTGTCTTCTGCTACTTTCACCTTGACAGCCAAGTAGCAGGCAGTAGTTACCTGCATGTGTGAAATGATGTTGCCATATTACTCATCCTCAGAGTTGGCAATACGTGAAAACACGACCCAATTTAAGTTTCTGTGCAAGCTTTGAGTTCCCATCATAAGAACAGTGTTTTAGGGCTGATATACAAAGAATTTAGATTACAAGAGCATTTGGTAGTCTGGCACGCAACTTCTGGACGTTTGGCATGGAAAAATATGGGCAATTAAATCTGGTTTTGTGCTTACTTTGATTTTCATCCCAGCTTATAAAGTTTAATGGACCATTTCATCTTGCAGAGTAGCTGGATATTCCCAGCCTCCTGTGTGACCCATCCTTCCCTCCTCACTATACCAATAGTGCATCCTCTGATATGGTATTTCACTCCCAGTCTATGATACCAGAAGCAGTGATATTGGTAATAACTGGGGACTTTGAGAAAAAAGATTAGAGAAGGGAACCTTAATGAAATGTATCAACAAAATTTTGAACGTAAATTGCTTTTTTTCATGCAGGCATTTTAAAATGATTCCTGAAATGAAGATGTCTTTGATGGAAAAAGTGATTTGATGGAGGAATGTGTAGTTATTTTGGATAGTCATGCCCTAGCAAATCCTGCTGCCCAAAGTATCAGGGCAATGTCAATGTCATCACCATCATTGTGTCCAAGTGTCTGAGCAGCTCTTTAGGCTTGCAGGCAGGACAAAGACAGTTTTTGAAAGTGACAGTCAAAATGTGCATAAGATTTCCCATCTTCTTTAAGCTCTGAGAAGAAGATGCTGATTTAATTTCTATCTGAAACTTCAGAAACAGGGTTATTCTGACTCTGTAGCCAGAACGTGTCTCTCTGTTGAAGAGGAGATTGATGCTTCCACAGCACAGAAATGTGTGGGGAGGGCAGGAGGACTGTTTTATAGCTGGTCCTTGTGGGCTTCCAAGAGTGAATCCAGGCTGAGGAGAGCATTAATTCTAAAGAAAAGTAATAGAAAAGTAAATACAAAAATGAGCATAGACTTGCCTCTGAATCCTAATATCTTTATCCTAGGGGATTTTCATTCCATTACAAATATTAGCAAAGATCAAGGGCATTTTATTTTAAGGGCAAAACTAATTGGAAAGAAGTTAATTCTACAAAAGTAGAATTCAGCTAAAGAAATTAAAATTGCTGTGAGGTCTGCAGTGGAAGTGTCGGATCCTTTAGGATTCTTCCCATGTGTAAGTCAAACTTTTGAGTCTTTGAGGAAGTTCTTGTACTTTCCAAACCCCAACCCACTCTTCCCTCTTGTCCTCCTAAGTCCTCCCAGCCCTTCCTGTGCACATTTTGCCTTTAATGTTCTTGCAGATCTTTTTCTCCCCTTCCCAGCATGCTCTTTTAGAAGCATAAAATGCTCTCTGACACCTATCTAGATGACCAAGAAAAGCAAGGAGGCATCTTCCACATTGGTTATTTTAGCTGCCCCCCACCGATGTTCACTTTGTCTATTTGCACTGCCTCTTCCATTAGGGAAACACACTGAGGTGGCAAATACTGACTTTTTAATAAGGTATGAGTGTGCATGGCAAACCAAACCTCACCTCAGGGTCACAGACTGGCATGCAAGGGGATTTTCTGGTGAAAAGCCTCATCAAAGAAAAAACAGTGAGGATGCTTTATTCATTTTGTAGAGCCATGACTTTTACTCTTGGTCCTATTTATCAGTTGTTGGTCTCATGCATCAGAAGTGGACAAAGCAAAAAAAAAAAAAAAAAAAGAGGTGATTTGACCATGCAGATGAGGTAGATAATGAGCAAGAGAAAGGCAGAAGGAAATTAGATTAGCTTCAAATTTCTTTCTTACCTAGACCTCTAAAAAGACAAAGCTGATGTTCTCACAGAGTGTGACCATGCACTCCTATCCACATGTGTGTGTCTTCTTTCCTAACATACGTTGGGCCAATTTCAGTGAAACTGCGAAGAGTGCATGGTCTGAAGCTGTTATACCCCTAAAAGTTTTGTGAGAAAACGAAGTATCGCCATCTGCTTGCCTTGCTGTGTCTCTGCTCCCTGTTGGCCTGTACTGAATCCCACTGGCCACTTTGTGCACAGCTGCTTTGATAGTCAGGATAAAGATCTGGGCAGATGAGCGAGGTCCTGCCAGCATCCCTACCGATGCAGTCTGCACGCAGTGTGGGTACCACCTCTGCCTCTCACTGCTGAGAGAAAACAGCTGTATGCGCTGTAATTACAATCAATAACATAATGTAATTCTATCTTTTTGCCCTTAATAAAAAAGCTCTGTAATACTTAAACCTTTTAGTGGTTATTTTGCGTATACTGAAATGTTACCATTACTTTAACAGTTCCTGTAATGGCTCTAGCAGGATATGAAATTGTAAGATACCCCAGGACGGTGTCTGTTGTATAAAAACTGGAAGGAATTATATTATAAACCAGTCAGGTGGAAAAGTA
This sequence comes from Actenoides lindsayi, assembly GCA_025331215.1. Classification (NCBI taxonomy): domain Eukaryota; kingdom Metazoa; phylum Chordata; class Aves; order Coraciiformes; family Alcedinidae; genus Actenoides; species Actenoides lindsayi. The sequence continues at coordinate 53,886 of WTSP01003410.1, forward strand.
GCTGGTACCAGAAATACACAAAATCTAAAGGTACAGCATAGGTAAAATGAAGGACCCCCATGACATTTCAACACATATTGCTTATGAAAATGCAGACTTCCCGCTTGTTTTAAAAAAAAAAAAAAAGGTGAAATAAAGACACTTTCAAGAAAAAAAATCATGCAATAAGTTACAAAATCAAGATTAACAATTCATAAATGTAACTTGGTCATCATATTTGAATGTAAGAGTAAAATGTTCTCTGTAAGGAGAAATAGGTAACTGCAGTCTTATTCAGAGGCCACGATTACAGTGATTTTATCAAACCTTGAGCAACCTGGTAGGTTGTGAACATGTGAGCATCATGCATTTATAAATCTGTTCCTAAACCTCCAGACTGCAGAAAAAAGCAAGAAGACACCTCTGGAAGATTGAATTTCTAAAAACACAATGTCTGCATGTTAAGCCAAAATGTTGATACTGGTAGTACAGTAATTTCTGGCAGAGTTGATAGCATAGAAGCTTATGATAAGCCAAGATAAATGTTTTTTAACTGATGAAGAAGTCATTTTGAAATTATTTTGATATGGACTAAAGAAGTGGGGACACTCAGAATTTTCACTTCATAGATGTGACATTTATTTTTACTCAATAAAACATTTCCAAGGCAGAAACACATACTCATAGCTCTGCTTGTGTCAGCCTGCACATAATAAATAGATTTCTTAAGAACATGCTTAACTTTAATCTTCAAAATCAAAATCAATGGGTTTCTTTATATCCTTGAGATTTGTATTTGTTCAGGTACCTTATAGAACTGAAACGAAGACATGAATTAAACACACAGATCCATCAGCCATTAAATCCTATTGCCACCACAGCTTGTCCACAGCATGTCCATTCTCCACCATTAGGATGCTCAGGGCCAGACCCTGCCCCTGGTCCCCTCCACATGCTGTAAGTACTCAGCTCTTTCTGGGAATAGGGTATTTTAATTGCCTGCTGGCATGTGTTAAAGCTCTAGCAGCTTCACTTAGTTCCTTGGGCACACCTCAGGGTTTGAGACGTTGCAGGCAGAACTGCAGTTGTGGGTGTATGCACTGGGGAGAGAAATACTGAGAGTGAAAATGTCCTGAAGGAACAACCTCCTTCTAGATAACGGGGCGGGGGGGGGTGGGGGGGAAGAACAAAACATGTGAGTCTGCTCTTTAAGGTG
>WTSP01003410.1:61699-72515 GCA_025331215.1 Actenoides lindsayi
GAGCGCAGGAAGGAACCACCACCTCCTAAAGGTGGCCCTTGTGAGCCTGGGGGAGAAGAGAGGAGGCAGAGGGATGACCCAAGGGCCGAAGGAGCATCATCTGCCTCTGCCTCTGAAGGTCAAGAAAATGCTTCTCTATATGTGTGCTCTCCCAATCCTGTAACCAGAGCCCTGGTTGGGTCAGGAGCCTCAGAGTTTGGAAATGTCACATGTAAAAGCATTCGATTCCCTGATCTTCTCTTAAAAGCCAGGTTTTGCCAAGCTGCTGCTGGGAGCAAGGGCTGCTGAAATAGTTTTCTAGTTTCAAATCTTCCTTGTGTCTCCAATAAGCAGCTCTTCAGTCTGTTTTCACTCAGCTCTTGTCCATACTTAAACATCAGTCAACAACACATGACATCTCTTTTATCTCGGTAATATCCAAGGACAAGTCATGGAGAAAATCCAATACAACAAAAAGAAAAGCACTGGTCTAAGTGTCTGAAGACGAACACTGGGAAAGCTCAAACACACACAACATGCCCTAAATCACCAGCTGTGGACAATGTTGAAATTTTCCCTGTTCTGAATTTCAGCTTCTCTGATAAAGGCATCCATTGATCAAAAACTCTTTCATTGCATTAGGGCATGCTGCAGTTGTCCTACCATGTGGGTGCTCCTGAAGGCATATTGATAAAAACCCTGGATGTCATGACAGCTTGAAATTTCACCGTAGGCATTGCATGGAAGGGGCCCCTCAAAACTGAAATTCAGCCTCCAGCAATTTCAGCAGAGGCAGTTATGAGTGCTGAAAACTGTTTCTTAAGCACAGAGATGTTGAAATCAGACTAATGCCAGAGCACAAGCTACATTAGGAAGTCAAAAGACATTGCATCCATGAAATAAAATTAAAAACATATGTAATAAACAATATAAATATCTTTTCCTGGAAAGAATTTAACAAGCAGTATCTAACAATACCTAGATTTGTAAACGTGTCAAGGAAGCACGCTGGTCTCTCAAGCAAAAGAAAAGTGCTTCAGAGATGGATTCTGCCCAGACTCTTGTTTTACAGAAAAACAGAGGGACATTTTTTGACTGTCGTGAGACTTTGTAAATTCATTATTCAGGTTCATTTCTATAATTAAGGAACTGGATTTCAGTTCTCTACCACTTAGTTATGTCTCATTACTTCTAGGTAAAATCACTGTGATTATTTCTGGCTATGGCTCACTATGGTAGCTACCCAGAAACTACTACTTGTCCAGCATGTGGATAAGCTGTCACCTATAACAAAATGCACCATACTGTTTCCTCATGCAATACCATTTTAATTTCCTTCGTAAGCCCTGCTCTTCCTCTTCATAGGACAGTTATGATTCTCCATCCTTCCCTGCATTTTCTCAAAAATACAATGTGCAGTCAGGATGATACCGTTGATAACCGATAGAAAAAAAAAAGCTTCTTTTGTTAAGCCATGTTCTCAGCCTCTTCCTGTGTTGTATGTGTTAAACTGGAATACGTCCTTTGTGGCCAAGAAGAGGAGAATGTGAATATTTCTGTCTCCTTTGGATACAAACCCCATCAATATTTTGCCTCTGTATTAACAACGTTGTAGTGCTTGTGATACCTTGAGTTTTTATGAACTGCAAAGCCCAAAGATCTCACAGACTCTTTTGTGCTTTATGAGCCCTCCCTGCCTCTCTTTGAGGTTGTTTGATGATGTTGCTCCATTTTGGATGAGGAAACTGAGATGGTGTCACTAAGAGCCATACATTGTGGCAGAGAAAAGGGACAAGACTCAGGGCTCTCAATATAAATGTGGGTCACATCTGCCTTCAGATACAGACAAGACAGCTGATTGTGCTTTAGTTTCGTGGCTCAGTTTTTTTACTAGTTTTATATATTTTGGGGGGAGCAAAAAGTCATAGGTTCAGATTCATGATGGAAGCAATGTCACCACTTCTGCACCTACCTATTGACTGCAGTGAAAAGCTGGTATGCATGGCCAGTGTGAAATTGCAACGACCAAAGAGATGTCACTGCTGGAAATGAGACTCTGAGTGTTTCAGATGAAGAAAAAGTGGGTAAGGACATTACTTTGTCAGACATTACAGATTAAGTAGTGTTGCTTCAGCAGTGGAAATATCTTCAGTCTACTAAAAACTGATCTAAAGCCCAGAGGCACTGCCAAAGAAAAAAGAATTATTTTTTCAGTGGCCTTCATCTTGTTCCTACTTTCTCCAATAGTATGTTCCCCTTGCAGTACTATATATTAAGGTGAAGGCTCCTTTCCTGATACTCAGTGGAGCTCATTCCCCAAAACCCATAAAAACAGATTGCTTATATGATTCTATTAACTGCTGTATTTCCAAAAGCTATTTTAATTCACCCCTGTCCCTCTGTGGCAGGCTTAGTTGGTTTTTTTTTTGCAAGAATAGGGGACACCTAAAGATGACAAGACAGGACCTGGATGCATTGGTATTATTTTCCTGCAGACATCAGTCATTCATTAGCCAAGACAACAAGATAATGAACAAGAAAGAAATTCTGAAGATGGAAATGGCCTTATTGCTGCTCTTAAATCTGTCAGTGATACTGCTGGGAGGAGAAGAGGAAGCTGAAGAGTGGAGATAGCTGCAGCAGCACAAACCCTCCCCATCACCAGTGCTGTGAGCAGCTTACAAGGGTCTAAGAAAAGGTTGAAAATTGCTATTGCCTCCTAGTCCTATGGCATGCTTCCCCACTCGTCCTGGTGACCTCCTGGTCCATAAGTGGCAGAAGAAATACAGGCAACAACTGTACATACAAGAAAGGCCCCACAACCCTTGTCAGGATACGATATACAGCTCCGTGGGAATTCATTTCAAACAGGTGGAGACTGGGGGCCCCATAAAACTGTACAGCCTCAACCCAGTGAAATAAGGTTAGTAAAATACATAAACTCTGAACAGTGAAGTATGCCTCCAGTCAACTGCAATTCACCAGTGGCATCATGATGGATGCTCCAGCAGCTTGGTTTGTTTGCTGATGGATCTGACCAGTGTGTGCCTTCAGCTCTTTCCTTCTCCCTCTGTTTTTGCCACTCCACTGCTGTGCTGCCTGTTAGGATACAGGACTGAGGATTTCTGGCTGCAGAGGTGATGCATCACACAGTATCACACAGAACCACAGTATTTCTATGGTTGGAAAAGACCTTTAAGATCATCAAGTCCAACCGTTATCTAATTCTACCAGGGCCATCATATCCTTACACACCGTATCTAGATGGTTATGGTAGTGGTAGTGATGTTCAGTAAAACCTGCTGCACATCTCCTGAATTATGACTCATCTCACCCACGCTCCAGTTCAAGGCAAAAATCCACACTTGCGAAATGAAAAGCACAACATGAGAAAAATAGATAAAAAAAGAGAAGAAATTAAAAAAATATTAAATAAAAAGAATCTGTTCTGACACTGCCTGGCCTGTCTCATAGGAGAATGCGCACCAGGCAGAAACACCATTATTTTACACTTCATACTGCTGTCAGTGTGATATTGAACAAGTGCCATTAATCAAGAGCTCTGTAATTCATTAGGCACAGTGATGCACTTGAAGTGTTATTTCAGGATCATTGTTCAAAGCCCCTGTAACAGATTTGGAAAGGCAAGCTAAAAAGAATTAGCTGCTGCATTTTAAAGCCAGAGCAGGATTTAATTGGCAATAGCAACTTTCTCGCTGTTAACCCAGTTCTGAATATGAAAACAGGGAAATCTACAGTACCTTGGTGGGTCGCCCCAGATATTCCTCTGTCAGCATCCTAGGCTACACTGGTCCAGGCCACATTCCTTCCAGGGCAGTGCAAACACCACAGCCATGCGGGATATTCCCCTTCCTGCCTTTATCCTATTGCTGTGAACCCAAAACTGTCTCATACAGCAGAATCATATAATATTTATGCTTTAATTAATACAGATCCTATCTAATACAGCTACAGATAACCTCAGCACCCAGATCTAGATGCAGCTTCTTTTATGTGTATCTGTCATGGAATCTCTTATTGGTCTCCCTTTTAAAAAGAGGATTCTGGCCTTTTTAGTAACTCTTCAGAGAGGGCACATTTTACATATTTAGTTATTTCCATTACTTTCACTGCTTTTCTTTTTACTCTTCCCTTGCAATATGGTGACAAACTAACTGAACAGACTATTCTGAGAGAGGGAATGATATGTTTTTAACAGTTGGCACAGTATTCCAGGTGCAGAGAATCTTTTGCTGTCCTGGTTGCAACATTTTCTTGGCTTTGTTTTTTTCCCCATGTGAATGCCTGCATTTCAATCAGAACCTTTGTATGTTACAAATACTTTGAGCCATCTTTGAGCTGTTTCCAGAGCAGCTTCCTTTACACCACCTGATGCTGAATTCCTTCTGGCTTTGGTTTCTGCAGAGAGAAACTTACTTAGTGCTTCTGCTGATTCTTACAAATCTTTCTTGTCTTGACTAACTTGAAATCTTTTTTTGCTACTTGCAGACCTTGTTAGGCTTCTCTTGATCGTTAGGAAATCGAATGCATCAATTAGTGTACTGGACATAGAAAAGTTAACTATTATACTTCGATAAAATAAAAATCTTTTTACTTTTGGTTATCCTTTCTGCTTTTCAATCCATTGTCTACTTCTAGATAATCTAGCTCCTCTACTTCAGGACTTTAGTTTTTTACATCAAAATTTCTTTTTTTCCTTAACAGTGAATAGTGATGGATTTTGTCAAAAGATTATGTACATTGACTATTTCTGTTTCATCCATTCTATTGATAAAACTTTAGTATCTGTGTGCTAGATTGTGTAATTGTGATCTTTTTTCTTTTAGAACCTATGTAATACTTTTGTGATCTGTGTGTCTTTGATCTAGTATTGGATGTCATGCAGCTAGGCTACTATCTCTCCGACAGAAAGCTATACAGGCACAGAAGTTCCACTACTTTGAAAAGTATAAAACGTGGGGAACCTATAAAAAAGAGCTTTGTAATCCAATACTTGCATGGTAGTGAATGAGGGCACTTATAAATAAATAGTAGTTTATAAATAGTGGTATATAATGGTATATAAGAAAGAAACTAATGTACATCAACTGATTCTACAGTGAAATAAGCAACCTGTCTGAATACCTTTTTCCTTGAAGAGAGCTTAGCTATAGTCAGTGGTCCTAAATTAATTTAGGGGTTTTCAATTATGTTAAAAAAATCAGCCAGAAAACATTCTTAGGTGGAAGCCTGTTAAGGTCTGATTTGGTCCCCAAAACAAATGAGGACTCCAAGGACTCCTCCAGGGTAAAAGTAAGACACAAAAGAAGTCAGAAGTCACTTGGCAGCCAGTGGCACTTTATTAATACTCTTTACAACTTAGCAAAAGAGAAGGGAAGAGAAGAAGAAAACAAAGTTGGAAAGAAGATGGATAGCTTAGCATACCACCCACACGTTCCAGCAGCGTCCCGTTGGCTGGACTCTCTCAATGGGAGAAGCTTCTATCTCTCCGTCTGCATATCCGTCATTTTTGGTCCATGTCCCCTCCTCTTCCATAAGACAGTCAATTACTTCTCGGAACTGCTTTGCATTGCCTTGCCCCATGTTAGATCACTCCTCTGGTTGATGCACATGCTCAGTGCAGTCACTGAGCGGTCTTTTGGTGGCCTCCAAAAGAGAGGTGGGTGTAAACTAATGACCCTGGGCATAGGCTCATGCAGAGTTTGAGGAATAGGGGGTAGACAATGCTTAACCAAGTTCCTTCTTTTTCAGTACTTTCCAGGGTAGATGGCTGATGGTCTTCCTCTGTGGTTAAGGGTTGATGGTGTCTCTCTGTGGTTAACAGCTTTGAAACATCCAACTCCCACAGAGTGGCATTACAGAAATGTTTTTCCTCTATGGGGGCGATGTTTGAGACAACTAATCAATGGTCTCTTACAAAGTCTTGCAAGTAGCAAGATGATTCAGAAGTACATGCCAAGAAGCCTTGTCAATATCCCGATGGCATCATCCATGCTGCTGCTTCAGGAACTCTACAGATGGAGTACACGTGAGTTGGAGACCTGTAATGATGTGAACTCCTTTCTGAGAGTGTGACACTGGATAACAGAGCAGAAGTTCAAGGACCTTTGTCTCCCTCTAATGATCAGTGTGATGATGACGTTGCATTGTGAGGAGTGACCAGTGTCTCCCACCAGCACCCAGAAACCACACACAGCATGCACCAGTGTTATCTCCAACACAACCTTTTGGCTGTTTTGCCCACTTCCACCTACATTCATTCTGCCAAGATTGGCTCAGATGCGTCTTCCAAACAGAACCAAATTGCAAGTCTAAAATGACTTATCAATACTTATGTTTTTGAAGGAATCGCTCACTACTATGGTGAGTGATCAGGTTTATCAGATAACCTGGAATTCTGTAATATAGATTTTAATGACCAGTAGGTCCACACTTCAAATGAATGTCTTCTTACTGTCTCACACTCACAAAATATAGGATCTTCTCCTCTGGCACAAGTGAAGTACTTATTGAACTAAATGAGTGAGCAGTTTCAGTTTTGCTTTCATTAACTCTTGCTTGGTACAAAAATAAGCACAGCTAATATGCCTGACTTTCTATGTCAAGAACTGGTTAATATGATCACCTAAGGAGCCTGTTGCAAAGACCATGGGTTAATCAAGATGGTTTAGTATCATGAAAACCTCTACAGAGTTTTTGCTTTATCTTCATTACATGTCAGTAACTCTAAATGACCCAGGTCCTCTCTTGAACTTTGCTGAAAGGTTTGCATAAAGCATATGTAAGTCCGTTGCCATTCTTTCATTTCCATCAGTTTAGCTGCCAGCCACAGAATATTTTCTCAATAAAACTGATCAACCGATATTGTTGGTCAGTTTACTCAAAAAATATTTACGTATACGTTTTTAATATGATTCTGGCAAGAAGCATGATATAGTTTTATGTTACTTACTAATTTATTACTAAATACATATTATATAATCTCTACAGACATGGTGTGTTTGTGTCTGTCTGTCGCTTGATGAGAGAAATATTGTAACAGTGAAGGTATTGGAAGTTTAGGAGAGTAATTTCCAAGAATCCTCCCATCCTCAAACTATTTCTGAATATAGGATAAGTCAAGGGAATTAGGCAAAGGCTTGGTGACCCCATACATGAAACTCCAGTGTATGCTAACAGTGGTTCTGCAGGAAACTAACACTGTATCTGGCAAAAAATACAATTTATGGCAAAATTAAAATTATGTATATTATATATATATCATTAAAATATGTATTTTAATTTTTTTTTCCTAAAAGAGATAAGGAAATAGGTGGGCTGCTTTTTTTTTTTTGCTTAGGTTTTACATTTGCTGTTGAAGATGAGGTATGGGTTTAAAGAACTTTTATTTTGATGACAGTGATGCTAGATACTACTTTCATGCCAATTACCCAGCACTTCTTTTTGTTCAATTATTTAACAACATGAAGTGAAACAGCATTTAGTTTACCAGGCTTTCTATAGGACCATTTGCTGAATGAGAAATGATTTATACTCACCAAATAAAATTATGTGCACCAGGGCTAATTAATTATATTTACTGCAGACAGCAAATATTCTTGCACATAATGCTCCTATTATAACTGTAGAAATAGATGCATTTAAAGAGCAAATATAGAAAAGGTGTATTTCATAAATCAGGCAGAGGGGGCTCACATACTTGCTGTTTGAAGTGGAGGAAGTGGAGAAGTGGTTTTGACTGCAAAGAAAGTCTATTTCTCTACATCCCAATTAGTGACAAGAGCTACAGAATGAGCTCCCATTTCGATTGCAGCTTGCTGCTAATGGCAGGATGAGTTTATTTAGCAACAATAAGCTTAATGTTGTAAGTGTCCACTCCATAAAGTTCTTGCTTGCACCAATGCCTGTGCACAAGCACCACATTTTCAGACCCACAGTTGGGGCATTCATTAAAACTTTTCTGCGTGCAGATGCAGTGCTCAATCCCTGCCTTACAGCTTTGGGTAATCACCAGTCTCAAGTGGCAGCCGTGTAGCTTAATGTATTGCTCCATGAAGAGGTTTCATCAGGCATCTGAAACATATTTGACATTAGGCCTATTGAGAAATCTTCCTTGTTAGCAGGGTGGGTTTAACTGTGGCTTTCTCACAGGTTTATGTGTTTAATTAGCAGCTGAATGGAGGAAGGAGTCAGAAAAGCTGAAAGTGGAGGAGAGCTTGCAGAAGAAAATCAGTGTAAGCAGGGTGCAACTCTGAAGGTGTCAAACACTGTTAATAAAAATAAAAGAACATCAAAGAAAAAAAAAGGGAGGAATAACAAAAATAACTAACTTCTTCCTGCATGAGAAAGATCTAGCTGCCTTTTCACCTGACTTTTTATGGAGCACAAATTATTTGAGAAATTAGCAAACAATGAAATACAAGCCAGACAGTTTACACTAGTATGCTTAGCTTCAAGGAAATATCTTTACTTGAGCTACAGCTACAGATTCATCAGGAAAAGAAACTGCATCTTTTAAAATGTCAGTTATTCCACCACCTGCAGCACACAGGTTCCAGGTTCCAATGTTATGAGCCAGGATGGATAATAACACCACCAAAGCTGGGTGGAATACTCCTAGCACAATGTGTCTACTTCTGAGCAAGCCCATTCACATAATCAAGGCAATTGTGCTAAATGATGATTTAATCATGAAAATATAGGATTGTGTAAAAACAGAAAATGAATTGACTTTTTTTTTCTTACTACTCATTTTTATTTTGAAGTGCATTAGTTACAATTCTCATGGCACTGATTTTAGTTTTCCTGAGGGTAGAGAGCACAGATAGAAGCCATTTGGCCACATTTTTGTACAAGGAATAGCCATATTAGGCTGCTATAGCACTCCTTGCTTGCCCTACTACTCCTTGCCCAGTTGCAATAAACCTCCAACAACAGGAAGCAACAATCCCTACAGTCAGACAAATGTAGTACAGGAATCGAGTTAATTCACATTTGTCTTTGAAGCAGAGATGTGGAAATACTTATTTTCCAGCCCAAAGCAACACCTTTTCTTTAACCAGCTAAAGCTGATCCTGGCTTCAGTTGAACCAAAGTGACATTTTAGTATTTCCTAAACTATGAGAAGAGACATAATGGCATCAGGCTGTATAAAAATTTCCTTTTGAAACTTCTAAAATGCTTTTTTGTCAGTTTTCAAAAATAAGAATTTATCACGAGGGATTTAAATTAAGATTTAAGAAGGATTCGGGGAAGAGGGAAATCACCCAGAAGATATACTCATTTTTTCCCCTGCCAACCTCAGCCATTCTGTGACTCAGTGATGTTAACAATCACCACCATGCTTTCAACCCCCACCCTCCTTTTTTTTTTTTTTTTTAAATTATTTTTCACAACAGCTTGCCTGACTTTAAAAAGTCAATATATAAAGCACTTTCATGAAGTTCATCCTCATTTTGGGGAAAGCAACACCCTCGGGTAGGAATTTCTGCTGAATTACTCTGGTGGGCCATGTTTCACTGGGAAGCCTTGGGGTTGGCTCTTTTATGCAGTAAGGCAATTTGTATTAAAAGAGCTTGTGAGAGAAGATACGTCAAAGGATTTACTGGTTTTTAGATGGACAACTGATTCTGTGCCCTGATGCAGACTGATTAGGTATGTTCTTTTGCTGAAATTCTCCATGTTAGTCTTGGATGGGTGCTCTTGATACGTATTCATAGCAGGCATAATGAACTAGATTTTGCTAAACTCAGTTTTCTTAAGCGTTCACATTTTATTTCTCTTTAGTCACAGGTACTGATATCAAGGAGCACCAGTGCTATGTTAGAGAAAAGACATGTCATTAGGAGTTCACCTGTTGCTCATACTGCAATAAAACCAACAGCCTAACATAGTCAGTGTAAAACCATATTGAGCATTATTTTTGTTGTATTTTTGCTTCTTTAGTCATCTCACATCCACAGCAACCCAGGAACGGGTGCCTGTCCAGCCCCAATGTCTCCACATTCTGCACTTGAATTTTCAGCAGCTATTGGGCCATTTTCCCCAGCAATTGACCATAAGCAAAACATGTCACGCCTGGCCATGAGGGTGCAGTCTGTGGTGCAGATCACTAACAGCAAGATTTTGACAGCTTTACTCATGCCACAAAATATTTCCATCTCCAAAGCTATCTACAGGGGATGATGTGCCTGCTGTATCAAGCACAAGCTATAGGATTTTAGTCTTTTTTCATCAGACTCTGTATGTGGTTCAATTGCTTTTATTTCTTACTTGGAGCTTACTCATCACTTACGTAAATAAATCATTTTAATCTGCTCCACATCTCTCCTGTGTATCATCATTTCTCTGGTGAATTATAATGATATATTCAGGCGAAAATCTGAAATGTCCAGATAACAATGATCAAACACAAGAAATTTCAAAGGAAGAAAAGAACTTTAAAGACTTTGAAAAGGAAAGTCTTTTTTAAGGGAAAAAAAAAATAATTCCTTTATTGTCCAATGCATTTTCCTTTGTCCAGAAATTATTTTGGAAATATATGTGGATGTATATTTTTTTGCAAGAACCTACTGCATCACATTTGGATTCTGACCATGTTGGGTATACTGCAAGAATAGTTCTCCTTTCTTGTTATTCCTTATCCTCTTCTCCCATTTCTTAAACATGGGACAAAACTAGGAAAGAGAAAACAAACCATGTAACTTAGCTGCAACAAGCCATGTAACTTAACACACTGTTAGAAGAATTTCTGAAAATGGGAAAAACTAGATGTTGAACAGATGGAACTTCGCCAAAAAGAAGAACAGGAAAAATA
>WTSP01003411.1:0-57536 GCA_025331215.1 Actenoides lindsayi
AACCATTGCTGAGAAAAAATAAACACCTCTTCTTCTTTTTTTTTTTTCCCCCCCCCCCCCCCCCCCCTCTGCCCCCCCTTCCCTTTTTCTGCTTGGGAAAAGCATGACTGTGAAAGAAGACAATAGAGATATATATGATCATGAGTGAATAGAGAGGGATTACTTATTACTGTCTTCCAAAGTACAAGAGCTGGAGGAGCAGAGTACTAAGTAGGAGCAAAAGATGCCAGATCAAATCAGGACAAACAAAAGGAGATAGTTACCCATATAATGTATAATTAAGCTGAAGTGCTAGCTGCTGCAAGTTGCTGTTGATTCTATGACATAGGGTTGATTAAAAAAGCGAGGAGAGAAGAAAAACAGTAGCCAAGGCTATGCTCAGGAAGTCCTCAGTAGCTGCAAGTAGTTGGAGCAGAGATTGAATATGCAGTAAATATTTCTGTGTGCACTGTTTATACCTTAGCCTAGACATTTGTTTTTGGCTGTGATTATTTTTTTCATTTTTCTATCAAAACATAAAGTTAGAGTCATTATTTCTAAATGCGTTTCCCACTCTTTATAGAAAAACATAGTAAGAAAATACACATCTAAATTATACCAAAATCAAAGCTGCTGTATAGTTTGTCATATAGTATTTGTGTGGGACAGCTCTTAGTCACAATAATTAGGGCCTGGTGTGAACAGTGCCTTGCCTTGAGTGCTGTCTCTGTGCTCTGGACCTCCTTCACTTAAGTATACACCCATGCCATCATCATATATGGAAAAAGCCATACTGTTGGATATTGCAGTAGATAAATCTGAAGTTTGATATAGTGTGACTGTTCTCAGAAAGTTCAGTGTTATACTTAGTTGATGCTAACACTGAAGTTTCAGTTAGCACCGGATATTAACTCGGGTCAGTGTCAGAAGTTGAATAATAACAAAAAAATTGTATTATGTTGACAGTGTGCTTGGGCAGATTGGAACTGTTTCTTTTACGTAGGAAAAAGTAAATATGTGCTTGGGTTTTAGACATTTAAATAACAAATGCGAGGACCCTTTCTCTCTGTGACACATAGTTCATGTCAGAGAAGGAACCCTAAAATTTACAGGACTCAGTACAACAGTTGAAATCCTTGTAAAAGTACTTCATGTCATAATTTTTAATAGTTTGCCAAACTGTTGCATTGGTAATCAAGATGTTGACAGATACTCACTTGTATTTATCTAGGAAAACGAGTCATCACTGCACTGATTAATTTTGTTGAATGACGAATTAAACATTGACATCAACAAAATAAATGCTTAGATAAAATATATGCATCTGGTTTACTCCTCTAGTTTGTGTTGATTAATAACTCAGCTTGAAATCAAGACTTATCTTAACTTGTTCTCATTTCAGCTTTGGATAGATCACAGTCCAAGAGAGATGGAGGTTTTAAAAATAATTGGAGCTTTGATCATGCAGAAGAAAGTGAAGGAGATGCAGAGAAAGAGTAAGGATGCTTTTATCTAGGCTACTGAAAGTTTAAGTGTTTATTTATAAATAAATACATTTTGTATTTTATGAATAAGAAACAATATATAATATCTTGAATATGTCAGTTATTAATAAAAATGGTTGCAAAGAAACGATTATATTATATTTTTAAAGAGTAAAATATAAATAACTAAGTATTGTCATATAAAAATGCGTAATTAAATTTCTTTGTGAACATGGAGCTTACAACATAAAGCACAGTACACTTCAGAGTATTGCAATTGTCTTCAGAGCTACTGTGTAAGTCTAAGGAACACAGACAAGAAACGTGAACATGCAAAGTTGGAAAATGGAAAGGCAGGGGATGCAGGCAGCTTCAACTTCTTTAGTGATGATTCTATTCAGTACTTCACAGTTATGATTAAGGTGCTTCAGTAGCTGTATGCCTACAACAAGATAAACTGAGCTTAAAAGACAGTAGGTTTTCCTCCCCTGTGTTTATCTCACTGGGTAGAAGTCTGGTTTTGTTCCCTGAGCATTTATTTCTTTACTGGTATTTTAAATTTTGACTACAACGTAAACACTGTGTGTGCAGTTTGAGTACCCTCCTTGTCCTTGTGCCATATTGTTGTTAGGAATATGTTTTCTTGATACTAATGTATTTATTTCCCAAAAGACAAATGAACTGTTAATAGAACAGTGAGTTTGATGCATGAAGAATGCGTGTTAGGTTTATTTGTTGGTCGTAGGTATTTGGAGAGTAGAACCTGCAAGTTTAAAAAGTATGCTATGGTTCTCTAGTTAGGAGAAATTGAATCCTGTGGTTACATTCAAAAATAATTCTTGCATTCGTTTGTATCTTGTAATATTCTGCCAAATATTGTGCGTTGGAAAGGAGATAGGAAAATAGACACATAACCAGGCCTAGGCTGCAGCAGCAAGCCATGCCATAATCTTACAAATATGTTAAGAAATGTGATGTTTTAGTCAGTAAAAAATGAGTTCAGGAGTTCATTGAAGTGTGTGGTAGGCATTAAGAGCTTTTGTCAGAACTGTATCAGAAGTTAAAAGCACTCTTTAAAAGGTTCTCAAATCAAGGACGTTTTAGTTTTACAAAATTAAGCTTGCTTTTTTTTCTTATCAATTTTATATCCATTTCTGGTGCACAGGAATATGTTTTAAGTGTAGTGGCAGTACATACTTTTATTTCTGAAGGCAAGTAAAATGCTAATACTAACAATAGTAACTCACATTTGTAAGTATAGTACCTTTTTTTTTTTTCTTCTTGTAATTTCCTGCTGTTTTCCATTTGTCTCCAGCTGATGTTGACTTAAGAACACAGAATGAGACACATAGAGTGTAGTGATGCTAAAAAAAAAAAAGTTTGGAAAACTGATTATTATTGCATCTGATTTTAAGATGGTATTTCTGACTTTTTTTTTTCATTCATTTCAAATATTCTGGATGTTCAACAGTCTTCCTGTAGCCACGACTGAAATTTTATTACCTACTTAAATCAGTAATTTGTTTTAATACCTGTGAATTATGCAAATAAGTCTGGAATATAGAGAAAAGAGTAGTTGAAAATTGATTTAAACCAGAGATCCTGCCTTTTTTGCTTCCCAATCTCTGATTTTGGGCAACTTCTCACTCCTTCCAAATAGCTATAGATTTTAAGATGTCTGCATATTTACTTTTGTATAATACTTGGGGTTTTTTAGTCTTAATGGCATTGTAAACTTTGAGCATATTGAAATAATTTATGTATTTTACTTTTCTGATATGTGTTTACTTTGTATAAAAAGAAAATATTGACAGAAGTGAATCTTTAGAAAACAAATGATTTGACAGTAAATTGTCCTTTTCTTTCTAAATTCTCTTTACTCTTAGCAGAACATTTCAAAGATGAGTAGTTTTAGTTCATAGAATTATTCCAGCATAAAGCTTTGTGTCTCCCCCCAATATTCTGAGTATACTATGCAATAAGTTTGTATTGAGGCAACAATAACAACAAAATTTCAAGTGTCATTGACTATGGTATGCTGGTATTTGCTAGCAGTGCTTGTAACTTAGCTACATTTCTGAGTGGAAAAAAGCTGTAAATCTGAAGTAAGCATCTGGATGCATGTTGAGGCACTAGCATTTGTGTCTGACCTTATCACAGCTTTTTGCCCTCTTAATGGCAGACACACAATGAGTTTGTTTTGAATTGGCCCAAGAATAACATTCCAGCACTTAAAAGATTGGCTGTATTCTTGTATTACCCCATGAGCCCTGTGCTAATGTTGTTGGTCAATACTGGATGTCTGCTTGGATTATCTTTCCTCAGTGAGATGACCACAACATATGTGGCTAATGGCCTCCTACCAAAGCAACTTCTAGAATAGGTAGACTATTTTAGAAGAAGTGTGCCATTTAACTTATTTGGAGAACTAGGCTGTGTCATAGTGATAAGGTGTCAAGTAATGAACACAAAAAAGTAAAGAACATTTGTAAACTGAAAAAGATTTGGAAAAATAGATGGTCACCCAATGCTAGGCATGGAACTAGAGTTAGGGGAAAAAAAAATGGTACTTGACAAGTATCTTATCCTGAAGTAAGTGCCTCAGGTAATCTTCAGTCCACTTGAAAAAGTATAAGTAATTTTTTTTAATGATTCACAAGATTTGATCTACGTAAGATAGCAATCAAGATCATAGCAAGTGTCTTGAGACTTCTCTTGCTTTGTATTGGAGATCACACAGAAGGAGAGGAACCTTTATGTAGAACACTGGTAAAAAAAGACCACTTAGTCAGATTAACACACTGTAGCCTGTGTGGAATGATGGAAATGTTGTGTTTCTTACGTAGCAGAGCATGTGAAAGGATGGAAGATTTAGGCAGATGTGGCCAAAGGAATATATTAATTATAATGATTTCTGAAATTAGCATGTAACAAAATGCTTTATAGTTTTACAGATTATTGTTCTTGAAGTGTCTTGGATAATTTATATTAACTTCTTTTTTAATATCTGAGTAATATTTTTTTTTTTTTAAATATGTCTCAATATGCCCCACACTGTTCTTGTGAACTGATAGGCCCGGTCTTCTCTTAGCTGTCATACTGGGGTTTTTAATACTCTAGACTTGGGCCTTCTGCTGAAGTTTGTTCAGTAATAGCCTTATCAAAAAAATGAATACAAAAAAATGGATCCAATTTATTTGCATTTTGATACGCTTTGTTAACTAACATTTTCTTTCAAAAAGCTTTAACTTTTTCCATTTTTATTTAGGGGAATAAACTGTTTGTTCACTTGTATTCCTAACTAGAAAAGCAATGATACTTAAAAAATAAAATAATTTTTTGTTTAGCTTTTTTCAATGCTTTTTTCCTTTATATTACTTTCTCAAAAAAAATCCCCATATTTATATAGATGTTTTATGCTTCTTTTGTGTCCCTGTTAGTAAGGCACTATAGCCTTCAAATTGATAAGGAACTTTTTGTTCAGAGCCTTTGTTCTTAATTTTTAGAGGTTTTAGTTAAGATTATCAGATGGCATTGTGCCTGAGTTGGATAATACCACTGCTTCTCTTGAGCCTCTGATGTGCTGCATACCACCACATCATTTAAAATAAGGAATGTACACAGTGTGCTGTGAGGGGAAATACATCCTCCTCCTGGTTTTATATGCAAGAGTTTTTAGTAAGAAATTCCAGATATGTTTGAAACATGACTAAAGCAGTTGGAAGTTTGATAGAAACACGCCTGAAGCTCCCTGGAGTGATCTGATCAACAGAAGTTGAAAGTTTGGGCTGCTTGTAGATAAGAGTAAAAATATGGTCTATTAAACTGAGGTATCTAACTAGATATTACATAATTGTTAACATTTTAAAACATTAAATAGTACGTGAAAAGTAAACAGTATTTATTATTTTACTTAATACCTAAATGTGGATGTGTAATTATGAACTCCCCTTTGGAAAGAACTTTGTTTATTAAAAATAAGAAAAGATAGAAGTAATTCAGTTAAAGACTTAACTTTCATTTGTTACATTTTAATTCTAGTGTTGAGAAGTTAGAAATTACTGTTCTCTTGTGAATATCTTTCTCTCTGTTTCACTGGTTAAAAGTGGCAAAGCGTAGAGGCATAGCCTTCTCCAGCAAGACCGCTTGAAGTTTCATTTCAGTAGTGTTAAAATGCTGTCTGGTATATGGGAGTGTGGTATAGTAGGGTTTTTTTCCCTGTCTTTATAAATTGTATATTTTAAGTAGGCAGCTGTAAGCATGTGATACATGAGCAAATAGATGTTGCTCAGTTGTTATGTATTCTCTCTGAAAAAAACAGCCTTTCTGGTACTGAGGCATATACTTTGCATTCCTTAAAATCTAAAAATATTGGTTCTTTAAAAAACCATTCAATTCCCAAATGTTTTTCTAGTCATTTCATCTTAGTTGCATCGTAAGTTACTCTTGTTGTTTAAGGATTTTTTTTTTCCAGTGTTTTGTTCCTTTTGCAGTCTGTTTCCTTATCTCTCACCCACCCAAACACCCTTTGATAAAGTAGTTGCAATATTGTAGCATCTTGAAGCCCTAGAAGTATAGCCACTG
Source organism: Actenoides lindsayi (assembly GCA_025331215.1). Lineage (NCBI taxonomy): Eukaryota > Metazoa > Chordata > Aves > Coraciiformes > Alcedinidae > Actenoides > Actenoides lindsayi. Next base: position 6,048 of record WTSP01003411.1, read on the forward strand.
TACGAGGGCATTTTGACTTTTGTACGACTTGAAGCTGAAGAAGGAAAATGTATTTAGAGGCAAAATGATCTGGCTAGATCATTCGATTCACAGTAGGTAAATGCAAGAACTGTAGGTGCTGTAAGTTGCTGTTCACAGAATCACAGAATGCCTTTGGTTGGAAGAGACCTTCAAGACCATCTCGTCCAACCTTTGACCCAAAACATTCATGTCTGTGCTGCAGGGTTTTGTTTATTTAGGATCTGGAAAAATTCTGAAATTGTTGAAGTCATTGCCTTCCGATGAGGGGTTGAGAAAGCTCAGTGAATCTCCTTGAAAGAATAATCTATCCTGAAAGAGAGTTTAAAAAATACCATGGTACAGTATTTTAAAATTTTAATATCCCTGGATAGTCTGTGCAGTACAACTATATGCTCTGTGTGGTGCTTTATATTGGAAATCAGTGATGAACCACTGCACTTCTCATTTTACCATGACACAGCTAGAATTGTTGTGGTCTGTAAACAAAAGGAAGATGCACCAGTGCCACTGGCTAAGTGTTCATGTTTACATCATTCTTCCCACATCAAAACCAACTGTGTGCACAGTGTTACCTCCTGAAGTTTTAGGGTTTGCAGTTTGCACATTGAGTTGAGAACTCACTTTTTATTTTGTTTGGTGTAGGGGTGTCTGTATTGCATAAGGTGCAGAAATAAATTGTAACGTGAAGGGAAATCTTGTGCATGGAAGGAGGGCTTAGGGAATTGGAGGGAGGGAGTACTGAGTGGTTACCTTATAAAGAGTTAAAGTTAGTATGTATATCGCAGTCAACATGTCACATACTTGAAGCTGAGAAATTCTGAGAAATTTTTCAACCTTCACCCCTATAATTTTGCTTCTGTAGCTGTTCCTTTGGAACTCCTACCATAATTGCTTGTATTCTTAAGTAATTTCTGCCTGAATTATCTTAATTAACCTCCCCCCCGCAAACTGTGCAATTACAAGTTGGCTGAAAGTTGTATTGTTTTGTTTCAGCCAAGACAGGAGTTACCTTATCAGGATTGATGTGAGAATTACCTGCAGGTTGCTTCTCTTGGAAGCAAGAATGCATTAGCCTGATATAGATTCAATCAGTATAAAATGTATGATTGGGTTTTTAATTGAAATACTTAAGATTCTACGAGGATACTTGCCTATTACCGAAAAGAGTGCTTTTTCACAGTATCATGGGGTGGGCTTCTTTTTTTGTATCATCTTCCTCTTTATAATGGTTGAAGATTACAGACATAGAAGTACTAAAGAAACACGTTTTAATGAGCAGTGGAGCCAAACTGAATGAGCTGTTTTTAGAAGATGTATTTTGGCAGTAATTGGCATGGGATAAAATTCAGTTACGTGTGAGTTCTTCTAAAACACTGTGAAGTTTGCAGTTTTAAACCACATGCTTGAATATTGGTATGCATGAACAAACGTAAGACTATATTTTATAGGTTAATTTAGTATTTGACTTAATTTATGCACAGAGTTGTATATAGTCAGCAATATTGCCATACCAATATTGAAGATTTAATGTTATTCTCAATTTTGAAGTAGTAACATACTTCTAATTTTGCTTTTTGTGAAATAATTTAATGTATGCTTTAAGTTCAGGTTCACATAATATGTCTGGATCACTATGTCGCCCACTTCATGTTCCTCATGTTTGTAAGCATTTATACAATGTGTATGTGATACATTTGAATTTAAAGAGGGAAGGCACATAAAGCTCTTTGTTTAAAATCTTTTGCTCATGTTCTGCTGCATTACAATATATCTGCTTTTCTCTCTCACACTTATCTAGTGAAGCAAGTCTGCTCAGCGTAGAGGACAGTGATGGGCCTTTCAGTCACAATGAAGAAAGAAAGGTACGTAGTCTGTTTATCTCATGGTGTATCTTTAAAGCTTGCTAGGTTCTTAAACACTGTTGCATAGTCACCTGTGAGATATTCCATGATGAAAGTTTGTGTGTTGATTTAGCAAGGTGCTCAAGCTGTCTTATCTGCTTACACTTAATGCTTTTGTTCCTCTTAGTTGTATAGATCTTGTTGGTTTGTATAGTATTCTGAAAATATGAGCATCAATAACTAGTTAAAAGTTTAGGCAATTATCATTAATTGAGCTTTTGTTTAGTAAGGAATCCTAGTGAGTAAGGGTACATTTTACATAAAATTAAATGCAAAAGCAGTCTGAAAATGAAGCCAAAGTAGTATGTATATAAATAATTTGTAATTTGTTTTTTCCTTTTAACTTTTATGCAAGTATTTTAATAGATGTGAATTCTGTTGTTACAGTTACTTCGTTGTCGGCCCGGAGCTGTTGGCACTAGTGGTGATTCCATAAAAACATATGCAAGGCGAGGCAAAGCTGGAGGCTTGAGATTTTTTAAAGGGAATTCAATTGGCCTCAACATGATGGGAAATAGCAAGAAACTGAGGTAATACATTTAGTTTTATGTTTACTTACCTACTTGATCGCTGATATAAATCACTGCTAAATGAACTGAACTTGTAGTACATTTGCATTATCTGCCGTGCATTTTAAGAAGCTGCACTGTTCTGTGGTTATGAGCAGAGAGAAAAAGATTATTAGAGTCAGAGCATTCTCTGGAATACTTGTCGGTGCCTTGCCAGTGTTGTCTGCATGTGCAATTGTTTCCTCTGCACTGGTAGAACATTTCTAACATCAAGAATTTCTTCTTTCTATGACTGTCTGTTGCCAAGGTTAACTCAGGATAGTTTTTTTTTTTTTCCTTTTTTCTTTTCCTTATTGGAAGATATAATTTGATTTAGGAATCGTGGACTACTCTTTGAAAGGATTCAGCAAATATCCATACTCCTACATGATAGCTTGAGATTGTCACTTGCCTTGAGAGCTGATAGGAACAGTGTTCTGTGCTGTACTTGCCTGTTACTACTGTCCCGTGCTGTAACAGACTGATCTCTATATTTAGTGTACAATAAGTGATACATTCACGTAACATTCTCTAGGAGTGTTTCCTACTGCTAAAGTGTAAAAGTGCTGAAGGGTTTGATTACCTTTGCAGGACAGAAAAGTTCTTAAGGTAGCTAGCTATAGTTGGGCCAGTCATCAAATAGCTAACCCATGTGTAGCTGTATGAGGGATGTCCTTGTCTTCACTCCTGCATGCTGATTCATAGAGCACTGTTGGTTAGTGGGATCATCTTATCACAGAGTCACTTGAGAAAATAAATCCTTGGAGTTCTGTGTGATGTGTGTATTTTCCTGCAGTTTGGATCTTTGAGCCTAACATCCAGGGAACAAATCCAGAATTTTAAGTCTGGACTGGTTGTCTGCCAGATTGATAGAGAAGAACAAGTACAATAATTGTACATACTTCAGTTAAAATGAGGACTCTTTTTGCCTTTATGTTGCAGTTGTAACCTGTTCTCACATATTACTCTTACCTTGTTGAATTTAAAACCCTAGGTGACCCTTCACCCCTTATCTTAACCAGATGTGATACAGACCACTTTAGTTTTTCTGTAGCTTGTGGGTGGTCCTAAATTCATGCACGGTCTTAAATAAAACCAAACAAACCACAAAGCCAAACCAAAACTAATCCCCACAGATCCTGAATTTTCTCATAAAAGAAGGCCAGTTAGGAATGTTTTCTTGTTAGGGGCTACTGCTGTAAGGACCACATAAACAACAGTTTAGCTTATTAGGTGTAGGGGTCAAGCTCCTGTAATAGTTCACATACCAATTCTTCTTTCACTGATGGTAGGTCTGTGTTTGCATCGACCTGGAGTTTTGTTCCCAAGGCTTGGGGCCCAACAGTGCTGGTGGAGAGAGAGGTGAAAAAAGCATTGAGAACCTCTTCCTTTCTAGGGTTGTTGGTGACTAATTCACTTCTTCTGTTTAACAGTGAGACAGTATTTTCCTTCTGTTTCTGCTTCTTGTTTACATACCCGAAGAACCGTTTCGTGTAGCCTTGGACTTTTCTGGCCAATTTCAATATTAAACAAGCTTTTGCTTCTCTAGTTGCATCTCTGCACACCTTGGCAATGCCTTTGTTGTTTTTAATGGATCTTTGCTTTTCCATCTCTAGTAGGCTTCTCTCTCAATTTTGAGCAGACTCAGAAGCTCACTGTTAAGTCATGGGGGTCTCTTGCTCCACCTACTTCCTCACTTATGAAGGGGATGAACTATTTTTGCGCTTCCAGGAGAGCGTTCTTGAAGAACTCCCAGCACTCACTACCTCCTTTATCCTCCATAGAATCTTCCCACAGAATACCTTCCAACTGAGCTCTGAGTGAACTGAAGTTTGCTCTTTAAAATCTAAAACCTTTGGTTTAGTACTAACCTTCAGTGTGCTCAGCAGGATCCCAGACTCCACTGCAGCCAAGGCTATCACAGACCGAGGTATGACAAAGCAGGTTTCCTTGTGTTGTGAGTTGCAAGTCCAGCAGAGCCTTATTCCTGGTTGGCACATCTAACGCACATATGAGGAAGAGGTCCTTTACACATTCCAGGAATTAGGGGAATGACAAGTGAACTGCTGTGTTGTTCTTCCAACTGATGTCTGGGTAGTTGAAGTAACCCGTAAGAACCAGGTTCTGTTGACCCAAAGCTTGCTTAAGTGACCCAGATCTTGTTACATTGGCCTTACGGTCTTGAAGATCAGTAGCAGGTGCCTACTGTAAGATCCCCCTTGAAGACAGCCCTTCTGATCCTGACCCAGAGACATTCACTAGGGCTTCCACAGTCACTATAGTTGTGTACATTCAGGGTTCTCCTTAACATACAGTGCAACTCCTCCACCTCTTCTTACCTGCATTCCCTCTTCTTATCCCGCATTCTTTCTGAGGCTTCGTTTTGGCAAATAACAGTGAAACTTTCACCGATGACTGAAGTTCAAAACAAGTTCAAGTTACTGTTGTAACCAATGTGCCATTGTATAGGGGACTATTTGGGTATATGTAGTATACATTTGAAACAGTAACAATATGAAATATTGTATATTATATTATTTTGAATAAGCTCAAGTGTCTGTCTTTAATGTTTTAAGTTTTCAATAATGAACTTTTCTGAAGAGTCATGATTTCTATCTTCTGTCTTCATAAATATAACAAGTAAAGGGCATGTAGACTTACATAATAGTATTAATTTCTCTCATCCTGTCACTGTAGGTAATATTTGTTTTGAGTACCCCTATGTAAAAATAAGTTTCCTGTAATCCTATGGAAACAAGAGTTTTCTTCCGTTTGGTGGTGGGGATTTGTAGTGAAATCCAAGAGCTACATGTAAGCTACATAATTTTTCTCCTTTTTCTATTAAAGCAGTCATACTTGACTGTGTATGTGTTTCTTAAGTTCCAGAAAGGTATGTGAGGTTTATTTTGGTTTTAAGGTAAATAACTGCTGAGGTTTTCTTAGACAGTCTAAGCATTTAGTTCAGACATTCTGTTACTTGGATTGGGACTGCCTTGTATTGACAATTACTACCTTAATAACCCTTAAGACATAGTATGATTTACAAAATTCAACTAAAAAAAAGAAAATCTGTTGCCTGTATGTTACCTTACCTAAAAGTTACATCATCTACTTTGAAAGCAGGCATCCACCTTCTGTCCTGTATTGAGCTGCATGCTGAGTTGAAATGGGAAATATAAATATCCATCTTTTTACTAAACTGTCATTGATGAAGGACTTTAGTAGGGAATAATGGATGTGTGCAGGCCATTGTGACTGCCATAAATACTTGATTAAAAGTCATACTTCCAACGTTATTGTGTGTAATTCTGTGCTCTTGTGTCCAGTTCTGGGCTCCCCAGTTCAAGACAGGGAAATAGTGGAGGGAGTGCAGTGGAGGGCTGTGAAGATGTTTAAGGGACTGGAACATCTCTCTTACGAGGAAAGGCTGAGAGACCTGGGGCTGTTTAGTCTGGAGAAGTGAAGCCTGAGAGGGGATCTTATCAATGTTTATAAATACCTGAAGGGTGGGTGTCAAGAGGATAGGGTCTGTCTCTTTTCAGTGGTGCCCAGTTATAGGACGAGGGGCAGCAGGCACAAACTGAAATACAGGAAGTTCCATCTGAACATGAGTCAAAAACTCATTCCTGCGAGGGTGGCGGAGCACTGGAACAGGCTTACAGGAGAGATTGTGGAGTCTCCTTCTCTAGACACTTCCAAAACCCACCTGGTTGCATGTTCCTGTGTGTCCTGCCCTAGGTGATCCTGATCTGGCAGAGGGGTTGGACTTATGATCTCCAGAGATCCTTCCAACCCCTACCATTCTGTGTTTCCATGATTTTGGTCGCTAAGTCTGCTTGGAAATGTGATTATGCTATAAGTGATTATCTTTATTTAACACCTTAATTGTGATAGCATTGTATTTTTCATAACACATATGTCACAAAAAAAATAATCCCCAAATTAGTAAAGGTATTTGTGATCTAGTTACTGTGTGTAGTGAAGATTGGTGGTGTGTTCACTCTGACATGCAGCACAGAAGGTACTTAATAGTTACTCTTTCAATATTTGGACTCTTCAACTAGAGAAAATTCTGAAGGTTGATCATGTAGTTAAGCTGCTACAATAGGTGCAAGAAGATCAGATACTTGAGATTCTTGAGCTATTCATGGTGAATGTTATCACAAAGTTGGGATCTTTCCCCTCCCCCCCCCCTTCCCCCCCAACTGTGTCTGCAGGATACGGATTAAAACCTCTTCAGATGAGTGGTGCTTGACTCAAATGCAAATGAGTGATATTGTAGTACAATAATGCCTAAAATTCAGGAAATAAGTGATAGGAAGAAGGGATATGCAAGGACAGTGAGAAAAACTTTTCCCTGTGCATACCCAGTGATGTGTACAGAAATTTAAACCAGTGGAAGTGTTATCGACTATTATCTGGTTAAGCAAATCCAGTCCCAAACTCTTAACAACCCTAATAGTTTTGTTGTTTGGGTTTTTTGTTGTTTGTTTGTTTGTTTGTTTTTTAACAATGGGGTCTTACTTTAAATTGCTTTTATCTTTGCTAGTTTTCAATAACTTGTATCAAAATTTCTCACATTATTAAGTCCCTCTTATATTTTGTTTGTAATACTTAATTTAAAAATGTTTTTTGATGAAAAGCAGAATTAATGTAGTCTGTGTTCCTGAAATTTCGTGCTTCTATTACCTCTAAATCTGTTTCTTTGCCCAGTGCATGATGCCTCTGTACTTTGCCTTTTGAATTTCTGCTGTGAAGAAGTTCCTAGGACCAGTGGGCAGAATGTGATGGTGTAACTTTGTTTCCATCAGAGCCTAGACTTGAAGTGATTCTGTGGTTTCTGAGATGATACCAAGGAGCCACGTATCGTTAATGTATTGTAAATTCTTTGAGACTTCTAGAACATACTTTATGACAACTTTTTGACCATTGTGTCACCTTGGTTGCACATTAATTTTCTTGAAATGGTGCTGAAACTTGCAAACCCAGATTTGAGTTCAGATGTGCCCATTTTTGCAGCTTACTTGACTTCATGATTAAATTTTCTGATGGTTCTGTCTGCACTGGCTATGTTCTATTCAAAGAACAGATTATAGAGCAGGTTGTATTTTACAGATGTCCTACTTGGAATCATAACTGATGCCAGATGAACTATTTAAGTGTGCCATCTAGAACAGTCTGCTTTGACTCAAATCTGATCACCCAGCAGGCTGTGATATTCTATTCCAGCACCTACTGGAGTTCCTCACTGCTTGAGTGTGAGGCAGAAAGCAGAAGCACTGCTTAACAGTTTTTTTGTGCTGCAGGGGCACCAGACTTACAGTTTACCAATCAGAATAGTTTGGCAAAGCTCACATTCAACAAATAAAATGATATAACAAGAGATTAGATATGTTTATAGACTTGCTTGTTTGTTTAAGTCTTAAGCATTTGAGAAGGCGTTCCTGCGCTCTGCTTGTATTTTCTTCTCCAGTATCTCTTTCAAAGACATTAAACTAGAAGCCAGAGAGGATTTGAGATGCCCTAAAGTATTTAGGGCAAGTAGCTGTCAACTTTATTTCTCAGGTGGCAACATTAAACAGAAGGTTGAGTGTAAATTAGTCTGGATGATGACTGACTAGCCGGACTTACATACTCCTGACTTAGAAGCTTGTGGGATGAGTGTGTTTACCTGTCAAGAGGTTGGTGATTGAATGGGATGCTGTTAGGTTAATTCTGAGGAGTTCATATTCTAGAAAAGAGTTTTACCATTTAGTTTGTTTGATAGGTCTTACTCTGTTATGTTCATGGTTATGTTATAATTAGTCAGATAGTAACAGTTATTTTATGATTGGTCAGCAATGCAGATTAGGTTGTCAGCTTTTTCGGGAATTTTGATACTTTTTAATTTTCCTAACAGGACAAAGGGCAGGAGCAAAACTGCTCAGTAATATTTCTTAGTGTCCTGGTCTGAACCTTGAGAGTGAGAAATACTGAATCAATCAGAATGCTTTTCACTTTTTTTTTGTGTAATTAATATTTGCATGAAATATTACAAGCAAAATTCAAGTGGTTCATTTCCATAATTTGAAACAGTTTTCCTTTTCCACATGCTGTCTGTTAAGTTGCTCTTTTTTTTTTTTTTTGAACATGTCAAGTGTAGTATTGTGTGTCCTGTCAGAAGTGTGTGGGATAATTGTTAGAGTGTGATGATCTTTGAAGGAGTACTATGTTATTGATCTATCATACCTTTCTATCTGCTTTTACTGGAGAGAATAATGGTAAGTCTTCTCTCCCGAATTACTTGTTTTATTAGTAATGAGATTAAAGTGTCAAAAGGCAACAAATGAAGAAACCAAAGAAATGCTAAAAGACATTGGTGAATATACTACCTCTGTGCAGAGTCCTGCTGTGATATTTGAGCACCGGAGAATCCTTTGCTTTGTTTTATAGATGTGTTGTGTTGTTTCAGTTACCAGCCATCTTACATCCATACATTTTCTGCTTTTATTTTTCCTTATGAGTAATAAGTGAGGGAAATTCCTGAATATGTAAATCAATCTATTCACATATTATACCCTTGAAGTCACACTGAGAAGTTAATATTATCCCTTAATAAAATATATAGATGGAAGTATAAAATTAATTATAAGTGGTTCTAATTAATTTAAAAAGGCAGTGGTTTTTTTTGAAATGATGGGATTGAGTGGGTCACATTGATTCGTAGTCTTTTGGATGGTCATAAAATTAAAAGAAACAATCTTTCCTTTTTTTTCCTCCAGGAAAAAAAACCCTCAAAAATTCATGTTCTTATTGGTTTATTTTATTTGAGACTGAATGGTTTTTTGTCTATCAGAGGATCCTAAGAAGTTGTATGACTGATTCAGAAATACTTAATTGATTTTCTGTTTTGTATGGCTGTCAAAATTTTTAGGTAAGACAATGTAGAAAAAAATACAGTAGAGTCTTTTCTTAAACCCTTTTTTTTTCTGTATATTTGCAGTGAAAATACTCAGAATATGTCTTGTCCTGTAACTGTGGTACATGGTAGACGTTTTCACCATGCGCATGCACAGACAGCAGTAGTAAAAACAGCAGCTCAAAGGTAAGGCTACATTTGTTTCTCCAGATGTTCTAATTGGAAATAGTCCTGTCTAGTTTTATATGTAATGGTTTTCATTATGCTATGAAAGTGTTTTAAGGAAACATAAGTACTTACATGGTGCATTCTTGATCATAAGCTTTGATCTTAATTACTGAAGTTTCATAAAATTACCATTTAGGACTTATATAATCTTAGAATTTACAAATTTTAAAGCACACAATGACCTGTATTCAGTAGGAGAACACCTACTAATATAAATACATTGAAATAAATACTTGGAAATGAACATAGTATGCAGTAGAAATTCATAAACCGACAGCATGATACTAGTTCATGGAAAATCCATCTGGAATAAAATCCATCTAATGATTAAGTTCTAGACCTGTTTATTGTATGTAGTTTGTAAATGCAGCATGAAACATACAAACTGGGACCTCACAGAAGCAAGGTTTTGTATTTATATAAATAATTGTTAGAATGGACAACTAGAAACTGGGGTATCTTACTCAGCTGAGCTGAATAAAACTTCATTGTTTTGAAAATTTAAAGCTATGTCAGACTTGTATAAATTGCAGGGTTGTTTTTAAATTAGTCTTTTTTTTTTTTTTTTTTACAGTCTTTTCACAGCCAGTGTGTGTCATAGGAGCTAACCATTGCTTTAAGGAATTTTCTTTCAAAATTTGTTCGTTCAGAGCTTGTTTATCTGTGAATTGCATGGATTTCCACCAGCCCACAAGTGCTTTACCCTGTCAGCATTTTGTAGCCTCCTTCTTCTGCATCCTTTTTTCCTCTCTGTTTTTTAGTGTAGACTTTCTGGCATGGCGAGATCACATGTAGGCATCATCTTCTTTCATCCCCCTTCCCTCACTTTCATTTGCTTTCCTCGGAATAGCAAAGCTCATATACTAATGTAAATGAATTATGTGGTCCAGACATGTACTAGGATAATATGATGTTGAAGAAACAGACTGAAAATGGATTTTGTAGCCCTCTCCCTGAGGATCTACATCGTTGTTGCTTCCTTCCATTTCAAACTGTACCATCATCTGTAAATGGAAAATAGCATGGACTTTTCCTTCCCCTTGGTAATAGCGGATACAGTAGTAGAGATCTCCCTTTTCTTAACATATCTTCCCATCGTTGCAAGTCAGGGATGACTAAGGAGGATTGGGAGGGCTTTTCCCATGCATGAAACTAAAAGAGGAGGTTTATGTTATCAGTATCATTTAGGCTGAACAAGCTGTACTCTTTCCTTATATGCTGTTCTTAGAATATTTTTGTTTAGTGTCCCATTGAGAAAAGCATGGGGTATCTTTAAGCATTCATGCCCTTACCTTTCACATTTTTAATTTTTTTTTTTTTTGTAGTTCTAATTGATAAAACATTGATCTGCAGTACTAATGAAAATGATTTGAAGTAAGCAAAATCATGTGAGACTGGCCTTTCTTGGATCTCTGAATGCTGACCTTAATAACATTAATGTACTCGATTAAGCTTTGTTGTAAGAGAGTTCTTTGAAACAGCCGGTCAACATGAATTCTGTGTATCTAGTTAACTGCTGTAGGCTTCTCCAGCATGTGAGACAGTCTTCCCAGGGATTCTTAATCTTGAGGGGATGTTAATCTTGCCTGCTTGCCTTTCTCACCTGTGGAACTTGCTTCTTTATAAGCCTATAATATAATGTGAAAGAAAAAAAAAAGTGGCTTCTTACGTGTGACACAGAAAGAAAACTAATGCATAACATAGGCAGGATGAATATTGCATGCAGTAGTTGGATAGTAGTCATCTTAAATGTTTCTAAATACGTTTTCTTTTAGGGTGGTTATTGTAGTTCGTTTGCATTAACAACAGACAATTAACTCTTATGCTAAGAATATTTTAGGAGTTTCAAAGGCAGGAAATAGTCATAACAATTCCAAGCTATGTTTTGCTACTGGAGGATGTGAGAGCCAGCATGATCTTATTGACTGAGGGTGAGCTTTACAGAGGAACTGTGGGAAGGATTTGTAGTTCCAGTATCTTTTGCCAGTTGACTTAACTGACTACTTTTTAACAATTTCTGTATCTGTTTCTGAGTTAGAGGATTGAAAGTTAATAGTACACGGCCTCCTGTCATACGTTGTTTTGGTTTTGGTTTGGTTTTTTAATTAAAAAAGAAGCATCTCAAGGCTTCTTGATATGGAAAATGTAGGTTTATGAATGAGAAGACAATAGTTGTTAGAAAAATAACTAAAGTAGGACTATAAAACTGTTTATAATACAAAACTTCAGTGCATATTAAGTGGGTAATTTTTTTTTTTGTCATATACTTTTAGCTGTTTGGGAAATTGTTTTGTTTTGTGGGGTTTTTTTTGTTGTTCCCCCCCCCCCTCCAGGTTTTACTGACATTAGGTGGTAGTTGAGAATGCAGAGAATGTGGGTGGAAATGGAGAATAAAATTTCAGGCATATATCAAGACAAAGAAAAGCTGGTAACATGTCAATTGAGTTTTAAAGTGTTGGGGTGGGGTTTTTTTTGTTCCCAGTAAATTAGTACAGAAGAGTTGTATTTTTTAAAATTGTTTGCATTTGTAGAATTGTTTTGTGGTATGGTGGTCAGTAACAACATGGGGAAAATAGTTTTAACTAACTAAACATACTGTTCTTAAATATACAGTGGATTATTGAAAGGATTACCAGAAATAAAAACATGATTAAATTAGTTCTGAGCAGATTGAGTCTCTGGCACTGACGTTACAGATTCTGTTATTTATACTAGGTGCTTTGAATGGGAATGGTGTCACGTGGGGCAAGATAATTATGAAACTTGTAATCTCTATCAGGTTGAATTTGGAGCTTGTGTACTGTATTTTTCCTCTCCTCCAACTTTTTTGAACATGCATGTTAATTTAAATTCTGTCTGAATATCTGTTTTACTCATTTAAAATATAAAATTCCAGTACAGCAAAACTGGTCATTTCAAAATATTGATTAAAATGGTATTCATGGGTTTTTTTCCAGTGAAATCTGGGGATGAAATTTAAAATTTGTTGCCTTTGATACAGCAGATTTTCATTTCCCATTTAGCCCAGTGCAGTTGGTTCAATATGGCTGCGTAGTTTTAGCTGACACTATCGACTTGACTGCTCTCGGAGACTTGGCATTGGAATAGCATGAATGTACAGCGTGTCTAACAAATCTTATGCATGAGCTGCATGAAGCAATTCATACAGACACTGCTTATTATAGTTCCTAGATCTGTCCAGGATTCGCATTTCTCAATACTTCTGAGATGTAAAAGTGAGAATTATTTTAAACGTATTACATTAATATGGGGTTTGGTGGACTTGATAGTGCAAGGTTTACGGTTGGACTCAGTGATCTTAAAGGTCTTTTCCAACCTAAACAATTCTATGATTTTAAACCAATCCAGGCATCTGCTGTAATGATAGCGTGCAGTATCGGGCATTCTGGAAATAATGTTCCTCCCTTTAAGTTTCCTTAGTATTAAAATTTACAGTTCTTAACAGTGTAACTTTTTACAGTGCCTGTAAACTGTTAATCAAAGTTACTTATTAACTGTGCCAAGGATATGGCTCCATATGGACATGCTTTGGATCTGACTGGATTTACAAACTGAGTTGTGACCTGCACAAACCCAGCGTTGATTGTTGGTAAAGCCTAGCTCCAGTTGGAAGCAGTTTATCCCCACTTCCATGCAGCATTGGCTGATGACCCCTACCCTGTTCTTAAGCTGCATTGGTCACATTGAATTTTGAAATTTCTAGTTTCTTTTCAGAGCACTGTGGAGATTGAATGTGTTTTCATACTGCACTCTGTAGGATTATCAGGATTACCTTCTTACCTGGTTTGCTTTCAGTCCTGCTGTTCCTCTGGATAACAGAGAGTTAGAGAGTTTGCTCTATTCCTGTGAGTGTTCCATTTGTGTAAAGGAAAGGAGAATAAGTTTATATTACTCTGCAATATCATTACTCTAATTTGACTGAAGTAAAACAGGAAATAGTTTGAATTTGTTACATTTTAGATTAATGTTAGTGTAATGCATATATGACAGAAGTTTGTCAGGCTTTTGATGTTTAGAAGGGACAGCCACATAGATTAAAAGCTTACAGCATTCCACATTGCAAGTTATGAAAAGGCAGGAGAGATAAAGACACTGCTTTCAAGTTGTCTTTGTGCTGTGCAATTTTTATATCAGTCTTGGTATACAAAGGACCCGAGTTGTGAGCACCAGCTTCATTCACTAATGTTAAAGGAGATGCTTCTGAAACTAATGGCCCTAATTCTTAAAAATTTCTGGAGATTTTGTTTTAGCCAAAATCGCAGGAAGAAGAGGCTGGTTGCTTCTGTTGAGCCTTCTCTATCCAGTAGCTGATTGCACGTGGTCACCTAAATATTAAAGTAGTGCTTTCTGATTTTTTTTTTTTCCTCAATTTAAACAAATATGTTTTTTAATCATTGGAAACAAGCTGTTACGTAAATTTTCCTCATCATCTGCATGGCAGGCTTGATCTTAATTCACGTACTAGGATTCTGTCATGTCAGGGTCTACATTGCAGTGAATTAATTCTGAACTCAATCTGGTCATCTCACTTAAAATTTTACACAGAGAAAAAGAAGCAAGACAATGTAGTATTTAGACCACTGACCATTGCTGTCTGTGAAGTAATGTTTGTTTGTGCATTTATAATTACTGTTACAAAAATGCTGTGATAATCTCATTTGAAAACTAGTCTGGTGAGTGCAAGAGACAATGAAACAGTTACAGTTTATATTTAATAACTTCTGAATTTAATGATGTGCAAAACATGCGGGGCTTTGCATCTTATGTTTTTTTTCTTTTTTCATATTTTAAGCAATCTGGACCGAAAGGAAAGGTAAGCTTACTGCTGATAAAATGAGCATGGCAATGACCATTAAGAAAATGAACTTAATGAGTGCTTTATCAATGCTACTTAAAGAATATTCAGTCTGTATCTGCTCATGTGTGAGGGGGGTTGGTTGTTTTTGTTCTGGTTTTTTTTGTCGTTCACTTACTCCTTTTTACCAAAAAAAGGACCTTTACATCCATCTCTAAATAATGCCATGTTAATGTGAACTTTGGGTACATTTCTACTGGAAATGTATGTATCTATCTATTTATATATCCTTTGTGAATATAGATAAATTTTAACATACTCAAGAATTCGCCACTAACTCTTTTCTCAAAGCACAAACTTTCTTTAATAGAATGGTTCTGCAGCATATCTTAGCAGGGCATATAACAGCTTTCACTCTGTCATCTCAGTTTGGTTTGAATAGAATTAAAAGTTGTTGTTGTGCACATTGTGTTCATGAAGTATATATGTTAAAGCAATTAACAGAAACTATATAGCAAAACAAGGCACTCTGTTTTTTCGTTGCTCTTTTCGCACTTATTTTTGCATCTGTTTTACTGCTGTTAATATTTTGTTAGCAATATCAAATGCTATACGTTTGGTTTTCTTCCTATATATAGCTTAAATGTATATGTTAGTGAAAATATTTTGTTGATAGTAATTTGAGATTTTGTAAATATCCTGTCTATGCAGGTGGTTTTTGGCAGTATATGCTGGATATCAGGTTAATTGTTTAACCCATGTGTGTATGTTTAACCAATAATGATATAAAAAATACAGAAATCTAGTGTAGATCTGTTCTTTGTGAATCAGGATTTTCTAGGTTTATTTCAAGTTCAGTAGTAAAATCAAACCTTTCTGGTTTACTGTCATTTGTTATTTCTTATGGAGAGATACTCACCAGTTAGTTTAGGCCCCCTAGGAAGAGATTAATAATCCTCTCACTGCCTGGTCTTTGAGTTAATGTGTGTTTTCCTCTTTTTTCTTTGTACTACATTTATGTAATTAGTTAGCCATTCAGCTATTAATGTTTTTAATTTGGCACTGTAGATCATACAAGACTAGGGTTGAGTTACATGCTGATGATCCTAATTTTCCTGTAGGGACACCTGCTGCTTCTTAACCCAGTACTATTGGATATGTTCTTTTTTTCTTTCATTGCTTTTTGTTGCTCTCCTAGCAGGGGAAGGTGATTTAGGCAGGAGCTGCTATATTTAGTTTCAATCATTACCATCATGGTAAGTGCAGCTGCAGCTCCTGACTTTCTGGGCTAAATGAGGCTACTGTCCTGAGTGCTAGAAACCCAGCTCCCTGTTCTGCTGCTTCTTTCTTTTAGCCTTAGACTTTTGTCTGCTTTTCCTATAAGAAACACTGAAGGCAAATCTCACCTCAGCAGCTTGGTGCTTCCTATCTGCTTTCCTCTGGTTTTGTGTAATGATGTAGAAACCAACAGCCTGCCTTGCAGTCGTGTACCTCCAACTGGTAGGATACAGAGGCAGAGTGAGGAAAGGCTGAAGGCACCTTCTTGAAGAGCCAGGCTGCACATTAAACACAGCTCTTGGGTCAGCCTACACCCCTACAAAGTTAGGAGTTGCGCAGCCTTGCACATACGTGGTGGTTTTGCTGTGGTTCGTACCAGATTGTGGGTAGTGTTGAAAGCTCTGGTTTAAGACAGCACTCTATCCTAAATTCCCAGATCCAGAGATTTCTTTAGGTTTATTCCTTTCTAGCATAGACAGAAGTTGTTGTGTCTGTGTGTCCCACCATCATGTTGTGTATCGTGTGTGTGTGTGTCCCTTTTCTTTTGTTTTTCTTCCCTAGAGAAGAAATTTTAATATTAAATTTAATTTTGTCTGGAGGGTGTCACAGAGATCTGTCTGGTGAAGATATTAAGTTCCAACTCCATCAGCAAAGAAATATGGCAATAATTTTGAATGTGTGCTGAAAATACTAAATCAGTGACACCACTCTGAGCAAAAAACCCCAAGCATTTAGTCAAGAATGCTATACTATGTAGCTGTTAAGATGTGTCATAAGTTCAGGACTCTCCACAGTCCAGATTGCCTCAGTATATTTGTCACGTCTGTTGCAGGAAGAGCCTGGTCTGTCTTGGTATTGTGATTACAGTTTTGCTGTTTGATGCTGTATGCTTCTTGAGGTTTCTTTTATCAAATACTGGCCTAGCTTCCTTGTACTTAAAGGTATTAAAATCAAAACTGCTTATAATGATAATGAGATGCCTAAAATGATTTAATCTCCAATCGTGGAGCCTTGTTCTTCAAGCAAAATCTAAATCTCATAAATATTTATAGGAAACCTGAAAGAAAAAAACCAAAAGATGTATTCTCAATATTTGTTAGGATGGTAGAAACAGCAATCAATATTGTATTGCTTGGTGGCTTTTTGTTTTCATTTTTTTTTTACAGTAAGACACAGTAGGTGGATAGTCTTTCATCTTGATCTGTGTAGCTCTTTGATCCTTGATTTCCTTATGAAATCTGAGACTATTAGTTTTAAGTTAGGATTTAACAGCAAGAAGGCATTTGTTTTGAAGTGCTGCATGATTTTTTTAAATCTAAGATAGTTGTTTTAAATATAGGTTTAATGTCTGATCTAAAAAAAACCCCAAAAACAAAGCACAGTATAGTTGCATGTGAGTGCAGAAACAGAATGGAAATTAAACCACTCGGTGTACTGAGTACTTTGCTGGACAAGATGTCAGTGGATCTGCAGCTGTTCAAATGGCAACAAACATTGTGCTGAGGGGAGAGCATTTGTTTCATCATCTGTAAAAACTTTGTGGTGATGGGTTCTGCCTTTTAGTTTGTCTGTGGGTTTTTCAGGAAAGGAAACTAATAGCAGGTGCTTTGAGTTGCTACCCTCTTGTGGGAGGGCTGTTACTGTCTCCAAGAAAGCCTTTTTTTTCACATGAAATCTACAATTAAGTAGAGTTTAAAATTGTCTTCACTTTTGTTTCTAACTCAAAGCAACTTCAAGCCTGACCTTGAATTGCTAACCCAGTTAAATTGTGTTGGGAAGCCTCAGTTGACTTGGAGCTGTGTTTTGTAACTTAGATTTGGATGTTACTGGTTTGTTGTGAGCATATGAGCAAAAGTTTTTATATTGTGGGATAAGAAAGATACTCATTTTATGTTAGCTCTTGTGTATTCTTGGAAGTCTTTGGCCATTTAATAAGTATCAATATGAGTCTATGCTGGTAACACAAAATTCAGACAAGGGCAAGTAATGCTGCTGTATTCCAATTTATTGTAAAAAAAAAAAGTTAGCAATATATGGTGATTAATTTATCATCTTAAAAAGGTAAATATGTTAAAAATGTAATACAAACCTGTACAGTTTTTAGAAGAAAAATAATAATGTACTGATGTCAAACTAAATTTTAAAAGAAATTTTAGTGTTCTAAATCTACCATATTGTTTTCATTGCTTTTAATTAGTTGTCAATTAGTTTCAATATTGTTTCTCTTATATATCAATTAAATGTTTTATATTTAAAACATTTTACAGCAAATAACTTTTCTAACAGTGATTACTTCAAAACATGACATATTGTTATGAAATGCTACTGGAAGGTAATTATAACATGTCAAGACAACTCACACATCCTTACAGTAAAGTTTATATTTTTCATATCTCCTATAATGATGTTACAGGGCTTTTTTTTTCTACCCTTTAGAATGTCATTATCATTGGTTTTGATAGTAACAGCTTCTCATTGCATAATGACTAGGTTGAGCTCTGCCTTCTATTTCCACCAATTCTGCCTTTGAAGTAATCTCTTGTGATTTTAATTATTAAAGAAAATGCTTAAAAAAATCATACACTTAATTTATGAAAAAATATTCATCTTGGGTTTCTGATTTTGGTTCCGTTTTTGTGTGTGCAGGCATTAAAAAAACCCCAGACTTTTTATACGAGAGCAGGATTGTTTCAGGAACACATTTAACATAATAAGTAACATATAAACTACTTAAACTGTCATTGGTGGTGTGGCAGTCATGATAAAGTACCGTGTCATGGCTATGTTCTGTGTTGCTATCCAGCCATGATTGTTTCTCAGTCCTTTCTGCCCAAGTTTCCCTTCACACTGCAGCCTCTCAACACAGATAAAATGTGTTTGTGTTTAGGTAAGACGTATCCCAAAGGGCACTGTAGATTAATCTTGTTCCAAAGATGTTAGTTAATCATAAAACACGGGAAAACCCTGAGAAATATTACCTAGAAGTGCACAAAATTCAAAGGTTTTATAATGTTACCTGTTAGGAAATGCTGTGCTGAAGTCTGCTTCAGCCTTAGCCAAATTTTTGTCAGGTGGGTCCTCAAAACTTAGCTGTCAGTTTGAGATGCTACTGCCTACAGCTGTTTTCTTTGCCTCGGTGTTGTAGTCAGAGGTGGCAATGTGGGACGAGCGTGACCCATTTGCAGCCCAGTGCACTCGCTTAACTTGCTAAGAAAAACCAGTTTCTGCTGCAGTTGGCAAGGCTTCCTGTGTTTCAGGTGCGTGCTGTCTTCTGTTGTAACAGGAACAGTAACCTACAGCTGCAGAGCAGGGTAAGAGAGCTGAGAAACACAACTGGCCCAAACAGTGACTGAGGTGTAGTGAGCTTCAGGAATCTTAATTTGGTAGTAGCACGATTTGACACACTTATTGAAAATATCTTTCAGGAGACTCAAAAGCATCTTAGTCTACTGCTTTTTATTGCATTAATTTGCACAAAAATATGTGCTATGTATGTTATGCAAATTATACCAACAAAAGTTTTATGATTCACTGATTTCTCTGTATTAGTTTCTATATATTTGTTTTTAAAATACAATATGATTTCTTATGTGTCATTCTTTTTTATTTTTTTGACCACAGCAATTTTTGATGTCAGATACCTTTCCTCTGTACTGCATCTTCTCTTTCTGTTTTTAAGGTGTGGAACTTGTGGAATCTACTTAATATTAAAATAATGGTCATTCTTATTTTTGGGTTTTAAAAGTATCTGTCTTGTATTTCATGAATGATGAGGAGGAGACCCAAGCTTCGGTCTTTGAGGACTTAGGTCTGAAAGTGGGAAACTCCCGAGCTGTTGATTACTGTCAAAGGGGATTTAGATCAGAAACACTTCTAAGACCTTTACTGTAGCTGTTCCTAGAGTTCTGGTAATATTTTTTTTAAGTGCACAGATAGCACATAATAGAAGAAGTTACTTATTTGTAGCTTTCCCATACGTTTCAGTTTGGTTTTTTTCCATATCAAATCATGGTTAAATTATAATGGTGTCTGTGAAAAGAACAACTGTATATCTAATTCATTTTCCAGAAAAGAATACCCCCCTCAGCTTCAGAAAGTAGAAGGAGACCATATTAGGTTACCACGGTCTCAAGGAATGGGTAAGTTATGTTTAGAGTTCTCATTTCCTTTAAGCAGATTTTTTTTTTTTTTTTTTTTAAATACTTGCTTTGGGAGGGTGTGTTGCCAAACATTGTGTAACCTTTAGTACATATATATATTTATATCCTTATATCATGTTATTCTAGATTTATACAAGTTTGTGCATGAAGGGAGGATTTTGCCCTTTTTGACAGATTTCTGCAACCTGTTCAGTCATGTTATAATGAAATTTAAATTATGCTTCTTTTATTTTAAAAACAAACGAAACTGAAAGTTTAGAATCGTAGAATTGTTGGAGATGAAACAGATCTCTGGAGATCATCTAGTCTGAGCCCAAGCCCCCAGCTTGTTCTTGAATTAGTGACAATGAACTTCTGTAACACTGTTACTATGTGCAAAATGTAACGTGGTCAATAACTCTTGGTGTGAAGTGCATTGATAGCGTGTGTGTGTATATATATATATATATAAAATATACTATATTGATAGTATATTGATAGTGAATAGAAGAACCAGCATCAGCACTGCTCTGTACCTCAGCTAAAATTTGCTCTTCTATCATTGGTTAGGGATCAGTGATGGAGATGTGGTAGAGCAAATACAGTTGCTTTGAGGCGTGGAAATTGTGAAATTAGAATTGCATGTTAGTAGACATTTTTTGTTAACATTTTTCATTCTTTCTTTCCCTCCTAGACAGTATAATGGAAAACACAGAAGAGTCGGAATCAGAATCTGAATCTGAAATTAAGAGAAAGGTGCAACAGAAACGTCACTGCAATTCATATCAATCTGACTTGACTGAATCGTCTGCTACAAAAAAATGCTTAACTCAGTTAAAGGTGGGTTAGGTTTTAAAAACATGTCAACATGTATAAAAGTTTATACATATTTTAAAAGAAGACATTCAGTGGTAAAATAAGTTAATGTTCTAAAAATCCTTAGAGCTCGGAGAAAGATTTACATAATTGCATTTAAAAAAAAAGTTATAATGATAGAGATATTTAAGTGTTAATATTGATGCTAGCTATGAAATAGTTATTTTCTGATTTCAACAAACAGATGATAAACTGAAAAGCAAAAGAACCTGTGTTTAAATTGATTGGCTGATTAAAAAAGAAACTGATAATTTTGGTTTGCTATTTATGAAATCAAAGAATGGTATTTTACTTTTTGACGGATTTTTTTATTTTATTTTTTTTTAGTGTCAGGATTTTCTGTACTCAATAAAGACAAAGGTACTGCAAAGATAAATCTTTTTTCAGTCTGAATATCTAACAAATGTCTTTTTAATGCATCGAGTTTCTGCCTTACAAACTACATGAATTGGCATGAGAGGAAGGAGAACAACTTCATTTGTGGCTGGATTGTGATCTGTGTAGGCCACTTGCAGTAACTCAATAGCTCTAAATTAGAAGACTCTGTGTACATGTAGAAATGAAGTGTGCTTTCAGCGTATTCCTTCCTATTACGAAGCCATGGTACTGAGATTCAGAACTACTTCCTGCCTTGTAACACACTTGGAAAGTGAGGGCTAGAGCCACATGTGGAAGCATCAGCAGCTTGATATCCTTGAGCCAGATAGCATGTAGCTGACTGCGTTGCTAAAACAAACTGTTCTCCATCTCCCTGTTAAAAAAGCAGCAGACTTGATTATGTTGTTCTGGGGGTGTGATTTCATTTCTAAAGCCATCAGAGAGATTACACTTGTAAACAGTATTTTATAATTACATCTGGTACTTTTTCCCATGCATACCTTAGATGTCTGTAAAGTTGAGAATACCAGCAGTCGTGAATGAAACCAGTAACTTTTTCTTGGACGCAGGAGCTGAGCGCCTGTGGTAAAACTGTCAAGTGGTGAGCTTAAAAGAGACAAACTCCCCATATTTTTCACGTGACGTATTATGTGATTTCAAAAAGAGATTGATAAAATTTGTGAGGCTACGTAGTCATTAAACAGTCTGATTTAAATTCAACCACTAATTGAGGAAATGTCTAAATTGGTCATGGCATCAACTGAGGAGGATATGTCCTCATGCGATTCCTTGTGCTCCCAACTGTCTACCACTGGCCACTCTTGAAAGTGCAGCACGGGGCTAGATGAACCTTTACTCCCAATTCCATAGGATAGTTATGGTCCTGTAAGACTGTATAGTTTGTGGATACACTTTCTGGATATAGAACAGATCTCACTTCAACCTAATTCACTAGCACAACTATTGGGTTTTACTTTCTTTTTTAAATAGGTTAAGAATTTGATCCTTTATTACAGTAAAGGGATTTAACCCAATGATTTATGCATTTGTCATTAACCATATGCATCTTCATGAGCCATGAGTTGCCAGAGTTTGTAGATGATCGATCAGAGGTTTATGAAACCGCTGAACGATTCAAAACTGTTGTTTGTGGTTTTGTGCCAGAGGAGATAGAGATAATCAGCTGCTTGCCAGATAGAGTGCAAATGGCTTTCATCTTACTAGACTATAACGAGTTGTACTTTCTAATTGTTAAAAATGTACATAATTTTTAAAGGAAGGAGGATTTTCTGCTTCATGTGTACTTACTAAAAAGAAAGCTGAAAAATAACAAAAAACTTGGATTCTGAATCTTTTAGAGATAGGGCAGAGTATAGGGTATATAGTATTTGTATTTTGCAGATTTCAAAGTTTAAAAAAAAGCTATATTATATATATATTATATATATATTATATTAAATGGCAGGCCCATTTAGGTAGAACTCATCTACTTAAGTAGCCATTTATCTTAAAATGGAGTCTAAAAAAGGGTATTCCACTCTTCAATTAAGCACTGCTACCCTTGCCATCGAGGTGCAGGCACTCAAACCATGCAAAAGAAGTTGAATTTAAAGTTTTGATGTCTGGTTGAAGTAGTGGAGTGCAGTTATTCCATGTGTATAATCCTTCAGGTATGATTCCTGTCGAATATGTTAATGTCTGATTGAAATTCTTTAATGTGATTAGCAGTATCTTTGAAAAAACTACATCCTGTAATGGAGCACTGAGGTAGAACACTGGTTTTCATGTCACTTGCTATCTCACACACTACTCAGATTTTAAAAGTCTGATACATTTTAGACACTGCAGTTGTTTTTTGCATGTTTTGCTATAGTAGCTTTTTATTCTGTAGAAATATTGTAAAAAATAATATATTCGCCTTGTATGACTTTTGTCTTTACCTTTGTTTTTAAAAGTGATTGAAGATCCCTCAACTGAGGAAATGCTTGTTACTGGAAAGGTGTTCGTGGTGGGGAATGCAGATTGTGAAAGCTGTGTTTTGAAAATTGGTTCCAAAAGTTTTGTGTGGAATCTATCTAGTTATTAGCTTCAGTTGTTCCCAGTACAGTGGTTATGTCACTTGAGCTTACTGCTCCAGTAGGCAATAACATAGATTAAATTTCAGTTCTAGCAGTGTCCTGTATTCAACTCAGTACACATTCAGTAGCTTATGTGTTAATATTGAATCCCTTAGTGCAGAAGTCTTTGTGACATGCAATTAAGTAGGACCTAGTACACGTGAAAGAAACAAAACTCATCTCTGTCTCTGCAGTGATAGGACACGTTTTGCCTTGTAGCCCCTGCTTTCCTAGTGAAAGTTTAGGGTACTCCTTTTCCTCAAGTCCTGTGTTGTTTTCCAAGATACTGAACTCTAGAGCACTATATTTTCTTTCTCTCCCCTGACCCCCTCTGAGAAGTAATTTTTCTGCATGCTTTGCTAGGCTGTTGAAGATATCTTTGGGAGGACAAATGAGCTTCATGACCCAGGAGGCTGCAACCTCATGAAGTTCATTTGTCTCATTAGCATTGCTCTGTGGATACTTAGGTTACTTTATTTTTGTCCAATGACACTATTTTTACAGAAATGATGTAAGTGGACCTTCTTGCCAATGGATATATATATCTGAACGGTGCACAACCTTTTATGTATGAAAAGAAAAAATGCAAGAAGGAAAATCTGAGTTGTCCAACATGAATGACTTCTAAAAAATGGCCACAAATGACATTTGTGCCTGTTACAATATTTTTCACTTTCTTAAATAAAAAGAATCAAACTGTCCTGTAATGTTTGCTTTCTCTGCCTACTGTAATTGCTAATACAGTGTTGTCAGCCTTCCTTCTGAACAGAAATTAAATGTGAGATTTGGAAATGGTGTCTTTGTACTTACACAGTTCCTGACATTCGTGTTTGTGTGTGTGTGTTTCCCCTTTAGCTTTTGGAACAAATTGATTATGCTGCTGATTGCCCAAATTGCGGACGGGCAAATGAAAATCAGACCAAATGCCGACATTGTGAAAGTGCTTCTTTAAAGGATTTGCAAAGAGTCTCCAGACAAACTGTGGCATTAAGTGAATCTGTGGGACCTTTATCGCGTTCTTCGATACATCAGAATTCAACAGGGCAAAAATCGTCAGGTACAGGGTTCAACACAAAGAAGTTTTATAGTTCTACTGTTGGAAAAGGTCCGACGGATATTCTACTGAGTAATGAAATTGTAGGACATTCTATGTTGAGACAAAATGGAAAAGTTGGTCTTATAACTGGGACAAAAAATCCTAAAATTACAGGAAGCTTAAGACAGAGGAGTACGAGACCATCTGAACTAAATGATCCAAGTAAGTACCCTTTTATGAATATAGCCATCAACTGGAACCCCAACGTGTTGTATAATGAAAGAACTGTCCTTGCAGGTTTACATTACTGATTTTGCATGGAATTTTTGTGTGGATGTGTTTTTCGGGAAGAGGGACAGACCTTTTTATAATTTTTTTCATATACTGAGGTACTGTCTGATGAACACTGGGGAAAAGAAGAATTATTTCATGACTCGCTTGGTTGGTTTCAGAAGCATTCTTGGCAGAATTCTATCATTCACTCTCCCAAAGGGAAAGACAGTCTTTGATTTTTATTTTGGTTTTTTTTTCCCCTCTCTTTCCTTTTGGGCTACGCATTTATTTCAATTTCATAATTTGTAAAATGTTAATTTTGTGGTTTTTCTAAGTAAAATCAATTTATAAGCAGGAAGGAACTGGAATTGGGGATATGATGTTTCTAGTTCCATGCTTAGTTTACTAAACTATGTTGTCTTACTGATTTGAACAGTTTAACTCATAAGAAGAAACTTAGAAGAGAAATTGTTGTATTATTCACTGTCATTTCTTGATCAAACCAAGAAATATATGGCTTCACTTCTGTGTCTAGAGCCAGATTAAAGATACCCATTTCTTCTATAGTTAGATGTGAGAAATAAAAATGAGGGAGAGAGTGCCTGCAAGCAGATGCAAAATAAACATTCATTAAAAGCAAAATACAGTGATAAATTTGGACTTTTTTTGGCACTGCAGGACAATTACCTAAATTACTTTTAAGCTATTGCTTGAAAAGACAGTTCTGTTACAGAAAAATGTAGTGGTTGAGAATTTAATATTTTCTGTTTAGTTGTTTTATCTAGTGATGATGATGAGGAGGAGGAGGATAGTGGCAGCACTAGGAGAATGGAAAGCATTTCACCTCGTCCTGCAGATTCAGCCCGCTCCTCCCCAGCTCCTTCTACAGGGAAGGTGGAAGCAGCATTAAAGGAAAACAGTTGTGGAATAGAACAGAGAATAGGTAGTATAACAACAGATACAGAAATTGCAGTCACACTACCAAGAAAAGCAAGAATGAAAGATCAGGTACTATTTAATGCTTTGTTTAAAGAAAACAAAAATCGTTAACATAAATGGAAAATGTAAAGGCTTGTTTTGCATTGTCAGAAGTTGACTATATTTGATGGCTTTTCTTGTTCAGCAGCTCACTGAGTAAGATCTCTGCTTACATAGTACTAGAAACATGAGAAAATGTGTTCATTATATTTCTACAAGTGTTTATAATGATTTGAATTACGCTTTTAACATAGGTGCTTCTGTGTTGAATGTATACTCTGAGACTGGGCAGGCTACCTCTCTCAAGGGCCTACTTAGTTTGCAGAAGAATGTCGGTATCAGCTGTTGCTTGGTAAAACTGTGGACATACAAAGTTAAAACATGAAAAGAGACACTGGGAACAATAGTGGCCCTTTTAGAAGTCAAATACTTTGACAACTGTCCCAATTAATAGCACTTACTTGAAAGTTTTCATGGTGGGGCTTTTGTTTTTTAGTTGAGTACCACTGCAAGAATTGGATAAACAAAGACAAAAAAGCACCATGTGCAGACTACTTAAGTGCTGTCAAAGGGGATAGCTTTCACGGTATGTTAAAAATGTAAACCACCTCAACAGTGAGCCATTAAGAGGAATAAATTCTCTGTGGCAACTGATGTTAAATTAATAGTGCTGATTAAAACTGTTCGTGGGTCACTTGTCCAGTTTCACTGTTGTGAGTTCAGCTCAACAAGAGGGTCTGATCAGATTTCCACCTGTAGTCTCAAATCCTTTGTGTCTTCCGAGTTAGAACGCTAAAAAACTAATGTGATAACCTTCATGGTACGTTGAGATTCAGAAGCCAACATTCTAGTGTTGTAACTGATGAAATTACGGATGTTTATAATGTGGTGTAAAATTAGTCACCAGTATTAATATAAAGCTTTGAGGCTCTAGCCTACATTAAAGCTGTGGTGCTAAAAGTTTGGATAGTTGTGAATTTCAGTTATTCTGGTATTACGTGCTGGATTAATTGGAAGCGTTGCATTGCGAACGCACTGGTGTCTGAGACTGCAGACTCTCCTGGATGTTTTCCTTTGTATATCCATATGTTCCTGTTCACTGGTCTTTAAGAACCAGTTGTAACACTAGAAATTAACTGTGTATTTTAGACAAAAGTGAAGAAGAGCTTGCTTTTAAAAATTAAGGAAACAGATTTATTTATTTATAAATTGAACACACATTTGGCATTGACTCAAGGAAATTACCAAGAATGCAGCTTTCACTTTTTTTGTCAAATATGGTAGAAGCTTTGTTGATTTTATTTTTTTTCTTTTTCACTCAAAATATTCACTAATTCTTTACTGAAGAGGGTACTTGAATACAGCTCCTCTTTAATGTTTACTGTTTTAATGTTTGTCTGTGATTTAATTTTTGAGCTTTGAATAATATATTGCTAGTCCAGCAGACAAAAATGAAAAGCTGTCTTCAACAAGAGTCCTAGCAAAATATTTTAATTGCAGGGATTTAGAATCTGCCTTCAGCACTGTATTTAAAGGAAGCATCCCAAAATATATTTTGAATTATGATCAACATAGGCTAGTGATTAGGGACTTCAAAGCAGTTGTCAAGATTTAGTCTTAATAGAAATACTGAATCTCTTAAAATGTTTTTCTGTGGCAGTTTAATTGTATTTTGTGATCCAAAAGAATGTTTATTAATAGACAACTTATGGAACAATATAAATACCACAGAAAAGACTAGTATACAGAAAATCCTTCAACAAAGTAGAGCAATATAAGTAATACAACAAATAAATATATTAATCTGTCAGCTATCAGGCAGCTTTCTTTCATTTTAGTAGGCTTTTGTAATGTTGTCCTCTTGGTAAACAGAAGACTTCATTGAGATAACAGCTTCTGTCAACATCTAGAGACTTTCCTGAACAGAAGCTGAACTCCACGTGGCCTTCTTTCAGTATTTAGTCTTCTGACCCTGGAGTCTGTCCTAAAACCATCCTAGTAGTTCTGTACAGTTGCTTTAAGGATATTTTTATTTGGCTTATTTATTTATGTCTTGAAGAATCTTCTTCTGATAATGTGGTGGTGCACTGTACTTCATTAATTAGTGTTTTCAGTCACCAGAAGCTTGGACTACTAAAAACTGAAATAAAAAAATAAACCCATGAACACTGTGGTGCTTTTACAGCATTAGTGTTTATATATATACAAATAATATACATTAATGCAAATAAAATACATTAAAAATAACCTTGTTTTGCTGGTCTGGAGTGTTTCAAAATGAAAAAAAAGCAAATTGGTTTTGGCAATTTAGAAGCGTTATTTGTGATTTGAAAATGTTAACAAAATGTCTGTGTCAGTTTACATTTTTTTTTCTTGAATCTAGCAACATTAACTTCAAGTGTTCCAAAAAGTCCTTTAGGTAATTTCTCCCTTCTGTAATATGGTCGAGGTGGATTCTATTGTAAATGATCCCACTGACCAACAGAAAAGTAGCCAAAAATCTAGTCACTAGGTTTTAACAAGTGTCTTTTAAAAATAAATCTCAGTGAAACGTTCTGAAACCTTGAAAATTACTTTTCAGTTTGGGAACATTGTGTCTAACACTCCAATAAAACGTCGTAAAGTTATTTCTCAAGAGATTGTAACTGAGGCTGTACCTCTAAATTATCAAAATTCCTGTGAAAGTGTCATTCTGAACTGCCGAAGTATACGAATAGGAACGCTACGAAGAATGGTAGTGGAACCTGTGATTGTAAGTAAACCTATAATTTGACAAATCTTTATGGTTTTGATGATGGACATTGTTATTTTCATACTTGAACAATGTAATATTTTGCCTTTGTCTGTGGACAGTAACTTTGCCTCTAATTTCAGAGGCTGTGGCTGCCAAAGAATCCCAAAATACTACCACGTACTAACACATACAAAATAGTTCTGGTGTTTAATAGCAGCATGATGCCTGCAAAACCCTTGAGAACCCTGTTTTTGTGTGTTTGTGTGTTATGGATTAGTGTGCATTTGTTAAAAAATTTGAAGGCAACAATTACCAAAAAATGGATATTGATAGGTAGGAGGAAGAAGCATGTCTGCAGGTGAATAATTTTGCTTCTGTAGCAGACTGTTCTTTTGTTGTTGTTTTGTGTTGTGGTTTTTTTTGTTGGTGGTTGGTTTGTTTGGGTTTTTTTGTTAACTTTCTAAGTTATATGGAATGGAATCTATTTACTAACAGTTAAAAGACATTAGGTTATTTTTGGTTTGGAGAAGATGTGAAATCATTATTCTGTTGTCTTCCACAGTTTTGCCTGGATTATATCAAAATACGCCTAGAAAGTCAAGAAGGTGAGTATAACTTTCATTTGATGTTAATTGTATATATATTGAATGAAGTAACTTTGTCAAAAGAATTAATAAGTGAATCATAAGTAAATGTTGATTCTGATTTCGTTATTTGTAAGTTATACTGAATGCCTGTAGTCAGAAAAGAGGGGGGTGAAATGGAGAGTATAAACTTGATGTAAACTGCCTGGTGAATAAAACCCAACTGACTGTGCATTACCTCTGCCTTCTACTGACAGAAGGAAAATTTGCAGATAGCAGGAATCAGCAGTTTGTGGTGTGCATGCAACTGGGTCATTAGTTCTTCTCTTTCATCCCAGTTGAAGAGCTGTAGATATTTCTGGTGATGATTGGCAAAGGTTGTCTTGAAAATGATTTTAAAAAAACCAAACAAACAGAAACCAAAACAAAAGGCAAGAGTAACCTCCTGAAAAACATGTTGGCTCTTTTAAGACTTTATTTGTTATTTCAGATGCGTAAATAGAAAGTAGAAATCACACAGGTATCTTAGACCTCTCCTGTCTAATATCTCCCTTCAAAATTTTTTCTCCTCTAGCCTGTAGGTTGTATATTTCATGTTACTAAATTAAATACAGTGACATAGTTTAAGAAATGGTGACATTACAACTATTGCACTGTTTTCTTGGTTTTCGTTTGGGCTGGAAAAAGCCCTTCCTCTTTTTGTTAATCTTAAGCTTCCATGAAGATGCTGTCCTGTCAAATTTTGCCTTTTGTTATTTGTAAAAGAGAACTATTTTGTTACTGTATATGCAAAAAAAAAAAGCATCTCTCAGCCCGTGAAGATGAGCACAGCCTTTGCTCAGTCAAGCATTTGAGTTTCTCTGTCATCTAAAATAATAGAAACTACCAGTCTTCGTGCATTAAGTGCAAAAATCCAATTTCTATTAACTTTATAACCATAGCATGATATGTTTTAATACCAGAAAAGGTCTTCATATAAAAATGACACCTGGTATTTTTTTTTTTCTTTAAGTTGATTCAGTGGTCATGCTTTTTTTCAGGGAAATGTGAATGCTCTGAACAGCTGTAGAAACAGTAGTGCTATCCTGCCTTGAGCTTGTTTTTGCATGTATAAATACATGCCAAATTCTCAAAATTCTCTCCACATCGACTGTCAGTTTTCTGCAACTCCCAACTGCAGTTTCAAGGAAACAGCTTTCTGTTTCTAATGTCTAAAAAACCACGTTCACATTGTCTTTAATGGATTAGTCCTGGTGTTTGCCTTATGTCAGCATTACAGGAAGTATTGTTCACAGGTTAATGTGTTTATGGTGAAATGTATTGTAACTCTTTTAATACAAAAGGATGACTATAATTTAAATTTTCATCTGAAGAGTAGGCAGTCTTCCTTGCACATAAAACTCGGTATACTTCAGCTCAGTGCAAACAGAGTTTTCTCCAAAGACCAGCTAGCTCATGTTTTAGCAAGGACCTTCTATCTAGACATTATTAGGAGGACCAGTATGCCTCAGTTAAATGGGTTGAATGCAGTTTTAAGTTGGGATTGTCATTAATTACTGCAGCGCGTCTCTGAAAGTGGGAAGTTAGATAAAATGAATGAAGGAAAGTGTTTTCATTCAGGTAAGAGAAAATTGGAGGTTTAGTTTAGAGACTGAGGTATTACAGCCTAGCCTTGGAAAGCTATATTGTTGTTTGTTTTGAACAAAAAGGAGAGAAGGCATCTATAAATCTTCATGTAGTTACTATCTTTTTCTCCCATGTGAGACCCTAGGGAGATGAGAAACAGTGCAAGGAGATGTGCTACATAGATCTAACTAGTCCATTTCTGCTGCTCTGCAAACTACTGTTCTGAGCAGTAAATGCTGCCCAGTCGGCTTGAAGGAAGCATGTTATTGCTGCAGCCTGACCTAGAGCTGGGCTGCTTCTTCCCCAGCTAGTGGGACGAGGGTATTGGAGGTTTGGAAGGAAAGGAGAGCTGCTTTGCTCTGCAGAAGCTGTTGTGGGCACCTCTACGAGTCTTCAGCCGGTGGATACTTTTGCTTTGGGTAGCTGTTCACCCTGTCTTTACAAGCAGCAGCCATAGGGGTGTGAATTCAGTTGCCAGCAAGAAGGGAGGATGCGTGGTAGCTGCTAGAAACTAAAGCTTTAAATGAATGCCATTAATCATTTTTCTCATCTAGAAATGATTGCTGGCATTGAACTTATACGTCTTTTCACCAAATTTGAAGAACTTTGCCTTCATACATTTTTACTTCTGTTTTTGCAATTCAGTAGACCCTACTCAGTATTGGCATCAGCAGCATCAGATGTACTGTTAAAAATTTACCATGTTGTTAACATTTCTCTTTGGTGGTAAACTGAGAACAGTATCTTATTTTTGTCAGGCAACCGGATTATTTCTCTGTATGTGTTTATTCTCCTCTTCATTTTAAAGTTATTTTCCATAAGAGAACTTGGTCAAAGATAAATCTACGAAGAAATTTTTACAATCCTATGGTAAAATGTGTCATAGTAATAGTTGCAAATTTACATCGGTTGAAATGGTGGGGTTTTTTTCTGTGGAACAGAACTTGGTTTGTTGTTAAAATCAAGGAGTAATTTGTAAAGGAAACCACGTAATTTTTAATTTAATATATCATTGTTTTCTCCTAGAATCGGAGAGTGATACTCGAGAGATTAACCTGAAAACTTCAGAACTTACCAAATGTGAATGGTGTAGTGTCCGAAAACTGCCAGTAGTTTTCCTACAAACAATACCATCAACCTGTAGTAGCCTGAGAGACCAACTGAAAATGAGTAAAGATAATGTCTGGTATGAATGTAGAGGAGACAGTAAGTAAAACAATTTTAGTCTACTATTCACTTTAAATTGTGTTTTAATGGTTTGGATCATGACGTAGTGCACTGAAGATTAGAATTGGCATCATTGGCTGGGGCAGGTTTGTGGTTTTTTTCCAGACATTATAACCTTCCCAGGCTGATGAGGAGTACAGTTTGGAACAGCTGGTAGTCTTCTGTTTGTTCAGACACATGCTAGTTACAACATTTTTTCTTTTTTACTATAATTTGTTTCACTACTATTTGTACTGAATGAAAGCAAGTTGATTTGTTTAGCTTTTGTACATGGACCTTTACATTTATATTACAGCTTTTGGTATACTTGCTTCTGCTTTCTGTGCTGTTCTCTTTACAGCCTTAATTTCAGTAGAAACTGTTCTGTAGTTAATTTGTTTTGGTTTTTTTCCCATATGATTGTAGTGATGTTGTGATGTAGATGAATACCTACTTGGAAAATAAGTGGATTGTCTTCCTGCATTTTAAAATTAAGTTTAATTTCAACATAGTTTACTTCAGGAGTGTAGCATCTTAACATGCACACTAATTTTTAAATTAGCATGAAGTCCTTTTCCCTTTAAACAGGCTTTTCTTTAGGCTAAATTTTGTGGTTATTTATACTTGTACTCAGCTTCATAGGTACACGGTGCATTCAAATGGTGGAAGAATGCTTTCAACAATCTCAGAATTGTGTGCTTCTAACACATAATACTGTTGTAGTAACCCATGCACCTCCTATAAAAAGTATGAGCTGTAAGTATTACTATAATTACAAAAGTAATTGGAGAGTGTGTGAGGGTGCTACAGGCAATCCTGGGAGCAGGCGTTAGACCCCAAGTGGACAAGAGTGTATATAAGTGAATGAAGGAAAAGCTTCCTGAATTGTCTGAGTAAGAAATCTTTCCCTTGCTGTGTCTCTCAGCCTTTTTGCCACCAGCTCTTCTTTCTGAGGCTGTGACACTGAGCTGGTTTTACACCCAACTACTTTCTTGTACTTGATACTTTGCAGTATGTTCTGTTAACACGGTTGCTGTTTGCTTTGTGAGCAGTGAAATTACTTGAAGCCTGAATCCATAGCTGTGTAAAATGCCTAGTTCCCAAATAGGAACACCCAAAATCCAGTTAGACACATAAATTCTGTTTCCATTGAATTGGGAAATATGCTGCTGAAGAATTATTTTGCACAATGATTAGCTTCCCATGTTAAGAATAACTAAAAAGAAATGGTTATTTGTGTGTCTTAAACTATTCTCTTAGAAAAAAACATATCCGTGCAGCTCTGAGTTAGCCAGCTACATGAGACTGGGAATTCCAGCCTGAATCCTATTCTTGTGTCTGACTTCCTAAATAATTCTTCTTAGTCCAATTTACTGCTTTTTTTTATTTTTCAGATGATGTGAGCAGGTTTTATTTATATAATAAATAGCTGACTGATCTGACTCATATTCTCCAACTTTGGGTAAAGGTGTAGGCTGACCTGTTTGAAGCTAAGCCACTGTACCAAAATAAATGCAAGATTTATTAGGGCTATCAAGAACAAGCAGGAAAGAGCACCTGACAGTATTCAGTTCACAGAATGTTCACTGGAGCCAGAGAGGTTGTTTTTTTTGTTGTTACAAGATGTGAAAGAAGGGCTTTGCTTTTCTAGGTCATTGGATCCCTTTACCTGTGTAAGGAGATGAAAATTGTGATTATTGTGACATTTCAAATTCCTTTCCTTGGTCAGATGCATACTTTTGAGAAAAGAAAACTCGTTGCCAGTGGATCAGAGATCCTGAAGAGATTTCTGTTTCTATGGTAACAGAAACCTGATCAGAGAAAAATAACTGTTTCTTTGGTGAAATTGCCGCTACAGGTTTTTGTACTTTTGTATCCAAGAACCTGTTCCTAGAATCAGTAATTTTGTTAGAACTGTGTGCTTCCAATATGTAATAGACTTTTTTAAAAAGCATCATTCTTAATTTTCCATTTAAGTCTAGAAGCGGTCACCTTAAAAATGTACTTTTCCCCTCAGTATTCATTCAGTTTGTAAGCCGTGGTTTAAGTTTTCTGTCCTACTTGCTGACTACCCCAAGTTAAAGTAGTATTTTTTTCAACCTGTCAGTTTCTGAGAGCCTCTGTTGTCTGAAGGAGCTGACCTGTTGATGTCAGTGCTGTATGTATTCACATACAGCGATTCTTATAGATTGTTTCAGCTAAAAGGCTGGAGGCCTCTGGGCTTATATGCTATAGTGACTTTAATATCTAAAATTTTCAAAAAGCAATGATGTTTGTATAGAGTAGCCTTCTAGGATCAGAACAGACTATGAATCTACCAAAATGACGGAGTCTCATGTACTGTTTCGTGTTTAATTGAGTGCTAGGTTTGGTTTGGTTTTGTTTTTCCCCTTCTCCTTTTTCAATCACATCCATTTGAAAGCAGGAGAAAACTAGGCTGAAATCTTGTAAAATGTCATGTAGATATTGAAGAGGCGAAGTGAATGAAAACTATTTTTATAATAAACATTGAGACCACAAATCTCATCTACATTCTTAATACAATTCTCCTTTTCTAATAAGTTTCCACAGATGAGTGTATTGATTGATTCTTCATCGATTTTTTGAGAGAGCTGCTCTAGACTTAGTGTTGACCTGGGAGAAATTAGGGCATGATGTTTCCCTGTATAGAGAGGAAACTATGCTGAATGCTTAATTTCTGGAATTATATTGAAACAATAGGACAGGAACTGTAATAAGAAAAAGAGAAAGTATTGATTACAGTTGGTAAGCAGAGAAGCTGTTATTTCAAAGAGTATTTTGGCTTTGCATTCCATGTCTTTTAAAAATTTATCAGGTGTAATAATTAACATTTCTAGATTAAGGCAGAAGTTAAATGCATTCATTTTGTAAATCCAGGTTGAAGGGTTTGGTGGTTAATCCTTCAGTCTATCTGCATATGTGTATATTACTGCTCATATGTATTTTAGGCACACTGTTGACATGTTGGCCTGTGATTCTTTGGATCTCTTTGTAATTCTGACATTTTGTTTCGAAATGAATAATTTTCTCTCTGCTTTTTCGTAGGTCAAGAAGAACAGTACATCATTTTGATTTTTGAAACTGGTCTTGATCCTCATGCAAATTCAGTATTTGAAAAAATAATTACTGACATTGGTATAAGAAATAATATTTCTGACTTCTTTGTGAAAATTTCCTTTGAAGAAGCCAATGGCAGGCTTGTTGCATTTACGAAGTCCTTGGAAGACAGTTCCAAAGGAAGTCCATCTCACAGAGAAAACAAAATAAAAAATGTAATTATGTTTTTGTTTTATAACAAAGTTGTTAGATTATTTGAGTTACAAATAAACTGAAGATCATGTGCTAGTCACTAGACCAAACAGCTTCTGCGGACTTTTATATGAGGATTCCAGACTGGTCCATGGCAGATTATGATACTATTGGAAATAATCTGTGCATTCACAGTACTTTTTAGTGTGTTTAGTTTGTTTGTGAGGTTGTACAGTGGTCCACAAGTAATATTGTTATTTCAAAGATATTAAGGGACAAGAAGTTTGTACTGTAATTGGACAACATAATTGTTTTCAGATTAATCTACTGGTAAAATTGTAATATTTCAAACCACAAATTAAGTTGTAGTGTTGTAGTTATATTTAGTTAATGCTTTCTTGAAAGGAAACTACCTCTTAAAGAATTTGAAACCCTCTGCAGGAAATGAGAACAGACATAAATGTAATAAATGATCTAGGTAAGGTAAAAAACCAACTTGAAGTCCTTCTCAAAAGCAGTGGATATTTATACGTGCTGCACTTCACAAAGCTTTATTACCTTTTTGGCAGATTTGAGCATAGTATGCATATTAATATTGATTTTATTCTTGTAAGGTTGCTTCTGAGTCCAAAATGCAGCAGCGAAATAAACAGTTACCATATTTTGATGACGATGAAGAAATTGGAGAACCACATACAGTATTTATTGGTCCTATAGAAAAGTAAGATATTTATCTGTTCCCTGTAACAATTTTCTGAGGTTTTTTGGCACTTCGTATTTATTATTGAATGTATTTTTCTTTCAGGTTGATAGTTTATCCACCTCCTCCAGCTAAAGGTGGTATCTCTGTAACCAACGAAGACCTCCATTGTCTAAATGAAGGAGAATTTTTAAATGATGTTATTATTGATTTTTATTTAAAGTAAGTTTTGTTTTACATCAATTTTAGACCTCTTTTACTTTGAAACTTGAAAAGTTCTGACATAAAAAATTCATAGGTCAATTGGTAACACTTGGTCTCCAACTATGCATGGATCTGATTTTAAAAGTACCTTAGTGTTTTTGAAAGAGATGTTGGTTTCCTCTCCTATCCTGCTTGACAGTGATTGTTCTTATTTGGAAAAAAGATTCTTTATAATTTTGTAGCCTCTGCAGAGGAATTTTAACTTCAAGGGAAAAAAACTATTTGTAAGTTTAGTTGTTTTTTCTGTAGTGTCTGGGTCCCTGGAATTTTTTTTTTTTATTAACATAATGCATAAATTAATTTTTGGTGTCACTGATTCTACAGATGTTAAGAATGTATTGAATTGTTACACACTGCTGTGCTTATGCTGCTCATAAGGTGCATGTCTATAATTTTCAATCTGTAGAAATAAGGTAGAGGTGAAAAGAAGATTAGTGCCTCACTCTGGGAGTGTTTGGAGATCTGCTGACTCAGTTACAAAATACGGGTCTTTCCTAGGTAGATCATTTGTAACAAACTCATTGGAAATTTCTTTTCCTGACATGATATAAAAATAAATAAAACAGACAAACAATTTGTTGATTGAGCAGGGTACTTAATACCTTGAAATATTGACACGTGTTGTGTTAATGAGTTTTTGTGGTTAGTTAGTTTTAATATTCTTATACCTATTGTGAGAGGCTGCAGCAGTGTGGTGGGGAAGTAGCGCTTTTGCCAGTCGTTTTTACTCTGGTGCCAAATACCTAGAGTTAACTCTTTTATGAATTTTTCTTTTACTGTTTGTGTGTGTTTGTTTGTTTTAACAAATTAGGTATTTGGTACTTGAAAAACTGAAAAAAGAAGATGCTGATCGAATACATGTGTTCAGTTCATTCTTCTATAAACGCCTTAATCAAAGAGAAAGAAGAAGTATTCATGAAACTTCAAACCTTTCGTAAGTCTGTTAAGCCAGTTTTATTAAGAGCTAAGTACACTGAAGGGTACAAGAACCAGTGCTCTACAGGGCTAAAATCCTTGCGGACAATATTATCATACCAACAGAACTCTACTATGCATCCAGACCTATAATAAATAGAGAATATGCCTTGAAAATCTGAAGAAGCTGTTAAGGTGAAAATACCTGAAAAAGTAAGTCTTTCAATTAAAATAGGCCACCCTACAAATCATGTGTTGGTTTCTTCTTCCAGAATACAACAAAGACGACACGGGCGAGTGAAAACATGGACACGGCACGTTGACATTTTTGAGAAAGATTTTATTTTTGTTCCCCTTAATGAAGCGTAAGTAAACATACCTTTCTATCACATGTACGTGGTAAAGGCTTAAGCTTCATAATTGTGAAATTGAAAATTATATTATACTCTGAATTAAAGTTAAAAATTAGGAAACTAAAACTCTTTTTCCAGGTGATAACAACAACAAAGTGATGTAAGATCTTTTAAGTGCTCAGTTGCATTAGAAGTATTATGGGACAATATAAAAACTGAGTAGATATGATTTTTGCTAAGTACTTTTTCAAGGTTTTACCTGGTTCTCTGGCATTAGCTCTTCTAAACTGTTGTCATACTGATAACTTTCAGATTTACTTTTTTTTTAATCCTTTTTCTTCCAATGAGAACTCTTACATATAGATAATATCATCATTCAGTTGCAATCAATACTGGAAGAAAATGCAATTGAAAATCTTTACTGCCCTGTACTGGGAGCTTTATTCTTTTTCTTTTTTGTACATTTCACAAAAAGAACCTAAGCAGTCCTGAAAACAAAATATTTAGTGAACTTGAACTACTATGTTTTAAAAATATATAGTAAAAGCATAAATAAAGTAAGGACAAAAAGACAGGAGAATTGTAACTGGCCTATAGGCATACCAAACTGATTTTTTTTTTAAATTCAAAGAAAAGGTTTGGGAGTTTTTTATTTTTTTTTTTTAATAAGGCTCTTCAAAGAAATGTATCTAGATACTGTGCTGTTGTGCAGTGGGAAGAGAATTTCTTAATATTCTCTTTTCTCTCCTCCTCCCCAGTTGAATTCTGAGGCTAGCTGTAGAGAGGCAGTTATGAGGTAACTGACCATAGATCTGTCTTTGTTATGAATTCATGAGTAAATCTCCAAGTAAGATGTTTCACAAACACCAGCTTGAGAAATTGAGATGCTGTGATCTGTACATCTTTTTTTTCTTTCTTTTTTCTTTCTTTTTTTTTCCTTCTTCTTTCTTTTTTTTTTTTTTTTAAATTCAGTTATTAGCTGGCAGTATTTTTCTTGGGTTCACCTGGTTATTCTGTCTCCCATCAAACATGCCACTCCCACCATCCCCTGAAATCCAGCATTCAGTTTTGAGGAATAAAAAGCTGAGCCTTTGTTGGGAAGTTGCTGAGGTGTTTAGAAAGGAATCAGTGACTTGACAATTAAATGCTCCCGTTATAATGACTAATGGGTAATAGCAGCTCAGAGAGGAGGCTGGAGAGCTACCTGGGGAAGCACAAAAAAGCCTGGCAAGTTTGAAGGCTTCTAAGGCCTCTTATCCTAGTAGCAGAGCTGTCACTTGCTAAGTGTATTTTCCTGGCTTGTGATCTTGCCATGACACATAAGAATAGCCAGTTTTCCAGATTACTGTATGTTTGACTGCTCTTTTCCATATATTCTTCTGTTTCAAAATGAGTCAAGAGCAGAGAACTGGAGTCATCTTGTCTTAACATTTTTCAGTAAAAAATGTTTTGGTTACTTCATTTCAATTCTCTCTCTTACTTTGATATGTAGCTCTTGTCTTTATGTTGAATTGATATGTAAATACTGTTTTATTTTCATTAACTTCACTACAGTACCACTTCTAGTGGTGCTTCTTTTGATACAGAACCAGAGAGTTTTATTTTCAGAACCAAACATACTGCTGACAATAGAGGTAATGAAGTATCTGTGCTAATTTTTTTTCTTAATGATGAAATACTAAAATGAAGGATTTCTGATCTGGTTAGCAAATACGGTATAGAACCTGTTTGTGTAAGTTACAGCCTCAGGTAGCATTTTGTATCTGTGTATGTAATGTGTTATATATAGCTTCTGGACTGTGTCTGTTAATAGGACTGTGAAACCTTGCTTTTGTGCCAAATACAACATTTTTATGTATTTGTGGTTTTGATTTGTTGATTAGTTGGCTTCTTAATCTACAGTGAGTCTTTTGGATCTGCAGATTTTATGCTGAAGTCTGTGGGCTGGGACAGAACATCTGTACTAAGTAGCTGCTTTTTCAAAGAATCCCTTGTGTGATTACTTTTGTGTTCTGTCATTTTCCCAAAATTTTCCTGTGCTCCTGTTCTTCACTTGCAAAATGAGAACTGTCACGCTTTTTGTTGACAAGAATGGAATTACTTAGATGCTGTACATTCAGCAGAATTTAATTTCCAACTACTTGGTGTTCAGCTGTCTAGGGGTTTATTTTTCTGTGTGATCAGGGCATTGCCTCATAACTTCAAGGGATTAGTGGAAATACCGGAAACACGGAATCAGTGATTAGGGGGGAGAGATGGTTAATGCCTGTGGTGTATAGAGAGCAAAGTACATGCCATTCTGCATGGGCTTTGGAGAGCCTGGTTTTCAGAACTTTTTCAACACACCTTTGCCTGGACATCTCTATGTGCAACCCAATATAGTATAGTAAGGCTTTCATCACCAACTTCTCTTCCCTCAGTTTACTCCTTGTCTTCATAGATTATTATTGTAGAACTCTCAGCCTGGAGTTGTCTAGACTCTCCCAGTGTTTGCAGCTTGACACATTGCAGGACTGCAGGTTTTTTTCAGTCATTTTCCACCTGTTTTGATGGTGGTAATTCAACCTTGTAAGCAGAACTTTCTCTGCGGTACAATAGCGGATCAAAGGTAGGGAAGCTGCTTTGGTTCCAGTGAAAGATCTACATTCATTGCTATTTTATAAAAGGTCTCAAACCTTAATCTGTGGCAAAATTAGTCTGGTTGAGAACCAGTCTCAGTTTCTTTTGCTGCTTTGTGTCTTGAATTAAGTAGTATGTGAAACAAGTTATTCTAGGATTTGAGAAAGCTTGAGAGCTTCTCTTGCATTATGGGAATGCTGCTAATGGTTGCTCCTGATAATGCTTCTCCTGTGATGCCTAGAATGTTGTTGGGTTGGTTTCTTTGTTTTGGTTTTTCTTTTAGCACTCAGCTTGCTATTCTGGCATCCAGTTTAAGAGTCCATTTGAGAAATGATTGATTTGGAGTTGCTGGACTTCAGTAGCTATTTCCAGAAAGTCTTTCTGGATTTCTTCATAAGCACTAGTTTCGGGAATGTGGGCTCATCATATAACAAGATATCAAACTGCAGTAACTGTAGGTGGGCAGGATGAATCTACGGGACGATTAACTTCAGAACAATATGGCTGATTTAACCATGACTGCATCACTGTCCTTTGGCAGTACAGTCCTTTTTGTTCAAGTCTCCAGTGGAAATAGGTTGTTCTTTTAAAAGTTACAAGCAATTTTCTTTTGAGATCCAGGTTAATGTGCTAGTCTATTTACATAACTGGTACATAAAGCCTAGATTAATAGAGCGCACACAAATTCCAGAGTTTGACTTAGTAGGTGTGGTGAACCATTCAAGACAAAATGCTTCCGTACTTCACATGCTGCTTTCAAAGTCCACTTTTTTTCAATGTATCAGTTAGACTTGCAGTTTTTAGCTACTGCTTTTTCTTGTTTCTAAAACATTGAAATGTGGCTTCACTTGCATAATGCATAGCTAGGTTCTGGTTTATTTACTGTAGGAAATCAGAGAACCTTCAGGAAATTTCTAAATCAGTTCAGTTGATGTCTACTTGCAATGCCTCAATCCGTGAATTTTCTGCAGCTCCATTTTGGATTAAGTGAGAAGTCAGTGATGTCTGAAGAGGCAAGGAGATAAGAAGAAACAGGGGCAAAACTTACTGCCTATCTTTATGTTTGGGGGATATACCTGTTTTTGATCCTGAAAGGGTTAGAATGTCAGTTCTGTGAAGGGTAAGGAGGATAACAGTCGTGGTGGTGGCACCACAGACACTCTTTTTTCTCCTCCTTTTTTTTAATTCACTGTTGACAAGTTTTGTTTGTTTTTTTTTTTTAAACATGTGAAGTGTCATATAGAGTTGGAAGATCTCATAGGCAGAAGAGTATGAGCAATTCAGCTATATTGTTAGATGTGACTACTTGTGTTGCTAGTGCTGAGCACTAGAAAACTTTCCATACAACATGAACTCTACAATCTCTAATTTAAGCAACAATAAAGAAAATGTTAGAAATAAGTTCTAATTCAAAGAAGGAAAAGAATGCATAAAATATGAAGAAATTGAAATAAATATTTAGACAGCACCTGTTTTCAACTAACTGCATCATATTAATGAATTTGTTGGTGACTTTGTATGGAGTGATCTTACCTTTCAGGAAGACTGAAGGCTTGAGTAATGCCTGCTCGACAGAGTGAGCAGCTACTACAATCTATCTTTAATAACTATGGGGACAGGATTTGGGTTTTTGTGTGTGTATGTGTGCACACACAGTGTTTTCTTTGGTTTTTACCAATTTCACATTTAACCATGAGCATTAATGTAACTGCGAGTTTTTAATGTATTTTTTCCATTTGCAGGGCCCACTGGTTTTTGGCTGTCATCTGTTTTCCTGGTTTAGAAAAACCAAAATATGAACCAAACCCCCACTATCATGAAAATGCCTCAACACAGATAAAATCTTCCTCTTCAGATGGAGAGAGCAACACACCATCTCCTTTGCCAAATGAGTTAGATGCACAAAACTCGCCTTCCAAGTCCACAGCAAAGAAGACATTGACCAAAAAGTATAATACAGCTTTAATTGACCCGAACACTGAAACAGAGGACAGTGAGTCTTCATGTTGTAGAAGAAGCCCTTGTAGGGGAAAAAGTGCTTTCAAAAAACTAAATCAAATAGACAGTGATGTGGAAGAACCTAACACTGTGGAATCAGCATGCCATAAACTAGACCATAGGACTACGGACGAAAACGGTATACAGGGTGAATTCACAACTGCTAGCCAATCTATGGGTATGTAATTGTAAAGATATGCACATTTTAATTAAAAAATTGAAGATATCACATCTGCTGCTACTTTTGCAATTGTGTAAACTTCTTACTTTGAAAGTTTACTATGTGGCTGAAGTTTGAGTGCCTGCAACATAATTTATAGCCATTGTGGATAAAATATTTTCATGGCTGTTAACGTAAATCATGGTAAAGGGCTGGAGATAAAATACTGTCTTCCTAAGCAAGATTTATTTTTCTGTTGTGTTATCTTTTTCACACAAAATAATTTTGTAGATACTACTTTGCATCACTTAAGTCTGTAATTCTTAAGGAAATATTATTTGTTGATTGTGCATCCTTATAATATATGTGCTTGGGGGAACTGAATCAAGATGTTGTGAGCAACCTTAGTTCTAGCATCTTCTTGCATTTGAGGTTCTGCTTCAACAATATGAAGTTTTTTAATGTCCCGATAGAAGGTATAGAAAAAGAGTAAGAAGAAAATAATTTTAAAAACTAATAATAATTCTCTCACATGACCTCTGTGTTACATTTGGAGAGGCTTTCTCCATGCACCCCCCTGCTGCAGGGGCTAATTTCAGTGATCTGGAACAGCATTTGTACCAGAGTGAAAAAGGAGCTGACATATTTTTAAAGGCAGATGAAGGAATCAGGGAAAATATTGTTTTCTCTGCTCACTGCAAGGTTTGGATTACATACAGTTATTCAGAAACTTTGACTTTAGTCACCAATAGTCTTCCTAGAGACTTAATTTACACAGTAAGTATTGCCTTGCTTATAGGGCAAGATCTGAAAAGGTTATCAATCATATGGTCTAATCTGTATATCTCAGGACATCACAACTTCAATTTGTGGGTATAAACATTCTCCTAGTTTCTAACCTAAATGTATTAATTTGTGATAACATTGCAATAGCATCACTTCTCCTAGAAGGTCTTGGTAGGGGATTGGGGGTGTGTGTAGATCTACTCTCGTTTAAATGCATTTTTCACCTGTGTGATTGTTATGATATTGCTGCTGTAAGATAAGGTCCCATGTGTCTCGGATGCTGCAGTTGTTACCTGTCTGTAATTAGGTGGAACATACTTTTATGATATATTTTTGCTAGGATTACATTTTTTTTAATGGCTACAGTGTATTGGTGGCTTATGGTTATCCTGTTGCTGACTAAAATACTTACACACTCTCACTCAGCTATTGTAGGTGATGCACCCTTTCATTAATGCAGACATTCTTATGGTTCACAGTCCTGGTTTAAGGGTGAGATTCAATTTGAGATTGACACTAAGAATTTGTTTAGGCAGCTAAATTTAGATGTGCAGTGTATGTAAACTTTGGTTTCAGCCAGATGGAAGATAACGATGTAGGCCTTGGGTTTTCTGCCCAGCTTTCAGCTGATGTGGGTTTTGACTCTGACTTTGCCAGATCTGTACATATATCCTGCGTATCCTAGGATATCTCAAAAGATAGCAAGTGCCTCTTTGATAGCATAGTCAGTGAAGCCAGTGAAACCTCTTCTCACCCTAAAGCAGACATAGAGTAGCTGTTCAATTGAGTAGCTCTCTGCTCTAATTCTGGTGTCTGCTTAAAATTGAGACCCTAAATGCCTACTGTGTATGGAAACCTCAACTTCGATGTCTTGGTCTCACACTAAATCCTGGTGTTGGACTTGTAAATAAGTAGGAGTTGATACCT
The DNA here is from genome assembly GCA_025331215.1 of Actenoides lindsayi. NCBI lineage: Eukaryota > Metazoa > Chordata > Aves > Coraciiformes > Alcedinidae > Actenoides > Actenoides lindsayi. The sequence goes on from WTSP01003411.1 coordinate 49,677, forward strand.
AAATAATTTTGATGACATCATCCAAAATATATATATTTTTTTATTTATTACTTAACTAATCCTCTTTTTATTGGCTAGTCCTTTTATGAGATGTGATTCTTCTTCATACCTTTTTTTTTTTTTATCTGTCAGCAAGAAGTCACTTTAGTATATGGCCTACTTCTTGTGCTAAGGTCTTTTCAAAGATACTGAGTAAGACTACTTCCCAAGTTTGTCCCTGTGGAACTCCACTGGTAACCTTTTTCCAAAGTATTACTGCAGATTCTCTACTGAAGTGTTCTCAAATGCAGGTCTTCTTTTTTTTTTCCCCATTAGTTCATTGCCCTATTTACTGTTCTTACAGAAATTCTGGTTTTCTTTAAGTAGTGCATCCTCCAGTGACATCATAGCCAACATTTCTGGTTTTGTGATTGTTTAGGTACATTGTATAGTCTTTTTCTAGAAGTTTGCTTATGAAGGTTTCAGGTTTTGCTGACATGAGTTCTTAATTTCCATCATAGTTTATTATTTTTCCCATCAAAATCTGTTCTGAAGTCTTGCCTGGTAACTTAGTAAGCCTGTAGCTGTCTGTGTCTGCTTCTTTCACAGGTATAGCTGTAATATTTTTAATTTTTTATTTCTTCTGATGCTGTTTCCGAAGTGACTAAATAGGTAGAGGTACTAGGAAGTGAATTTACAGATAGTCTTATTAACAAGCAGTGAGGTTTCACAGACATTACTAAGCTGCTGCTCCCAGGAGAGCTGATCCTCTACTCTGCCCTCCCTAGCAGCCTGTTCCCAAGCTGCCTTTTCCCTTTTACCAGCACAAGTCTTCATAAAATGGCACAGCAAATCTGATCAAGGAGTTGATTCAAGTTAACACATAAGCTTGTGACTTAACTTTCTCAGTCTGGTTCCCTGTGAGTGGATGTATTTGATGTCATGGAAGGAACCAGCTAGGGATGGGAATAAGCAGTTATATTAGGGAGCAAATGAGACTGCCCCTTTTGGTAGCTGTACCAATTTACACTGTTGTAAAGGCTTCAGGGAACTACAGACTAATTTCATGGTGGGTTTTAGTGTAGGTCTCTAGAATTTTTTTAGTCATTTCACAGAATAAGGAACAGTTTCTGCTGTGTTACTTAGAAGAAACTTTTCTCTCTTGTTCGTATGCGTGAATAAAATACTATGGCAGCTGTATCACAGTTATCCTGAACAAATGTGAGGTATTTAACCTTAGTTTGATCTTCACAGATAACAAAGTACTTGATGTTTAAATATACTACTATCTGTGATTAATACAGATGGATTGCACAAAATCAGGCTAAACTATAGTGAAGACTCGGCTGATGGCAGTAAACTAAATGAAGATGAGCTTATAGATTTTTCTGAAGACCAAGATAACCAGGTAAAGAATTTAGCAATTTTATTTGGGAAATACAAACTGTTGTGTTTTATTTTTAATGGGCAGCTTAAAAGCTGCATACACATTGTAAATGTGCATTGTCTAAAGCTGTTTATGTTGACAAGTGTCAAATCCAAAGCACCGAATACCTACAAAATTTTGCAAATTAGCTGACAGGAGAGGATTGCACATTTGTTCATTAAACTGTATAAAAGGAAACTGCTGTATTGGTCCTGCAGTTAATGCTGTGAGTCTCTTGCATAATGACAATATCACACAGTTATTTTAGTGGAAACTCTGAAAGTGAATGCATTTCTGTCTTTCATCTCTCCCACCCCCATGTTTATCTGCCAGACCCTGAAACAGGCAACTCTTCTTTCAGCTGCATTTCCTGGATATAAACAGAGACATTTATAAGTGGGTGCTACTGTGCTGTTTTGTTTCATCAGTGCTTCTCCTAATCAAATTTAAACATTAATATGGGTTTATAATCAAGTAATGGTCTTGTTCAGATTGGAAGATATTTAGATTTTAGAACTGTGGAAAGACTGATGATTAAAATGCCTTTACTGACTCACTACTGGGTATGAGGGAATTATTCCATAGCTCTGTTTCTTCTACAATATAAGTTCAACGTGAGCAAGCCAGGAGTTACACATTTACTCTTCCTAATTGGCCTTCCTGTTCATGTTTCAGGTGTATGACTCCAAGTTGTCCAAAATAAAAAATTGGAGGCTATCAAATATACAGCCTAGGAATTACCTATTTTTCAGCTTTGAGTCCAGAACAAGCAATTACTTTCCAAAGTCTGCAGCTATTTGTAATGTCTTCCAAATAGTATGTATATGTGTGCACAGATACAAAAGCTCCAGTTTGTTGAAACCTGACTCTGCTTTTCATACAGCCTCAACCCACCTCTCCTGTCATGCCACTTGCCCAAGCATTCTGTGATTCTTAGGTGATGGAACTGCCTTTCTGTCAATTCTGTAGCAGTTAAGAGTTCCTTGAAGGTAGAGAATGAGTAGTAGAGTGTTTCTGATCTGAAGTATGTCATGAAGGCAGGGAGGGAGAGCACATGGCCAGCTGTGTTCCTTGAGAGGAGGAAAAGATGCTGATATCCCTCATTGCAGTGTAGCTTAGAATTAATTCAGGCTGAAGCCATCACTGATACCTTGGCGAATGCACGAAGCAAGTACAGAAATGTTAGACCACAACAGGCTGAGTACACCTTCACATCTGTTCAAAATGTAGTTGAGGCTGCAACAAAAACAAATGTATTGGGAACTAGGCAGTAGTTGATAAAATCTTCATAGCATAGCTTGAGGATTTCAGTCATAGGATCCTGTGTGTTAGTGAAGTGTACATAAATATCACAAAAAATTTCACATTATCATGCTGATAATGGGGGTTCTTATTTTTGGAAAGCATCTCCTTTCTTATAATGTAATGATCTGTGGTAGTAATAGTGAATTCAGTAGCAGGGTAGGAAACCATGGATTACTGGGTTGTTTTTAGATACAAGAACTTAGTAGATTTGTTCATAAAACTTCCATATCATTCATAGCAATCAATATTGAAATGAAAAGGTCAAAAGATATTCCCAGGTTTGTGGCATGACTGTTTTTGCAACCTGAGATACATGATACCATTATGGATTAATTTCCCTTATCCTGAGAATTAAGTTGGTGCTTTCTGGAGCAAAGATCAAATTTTACTTTAGAGTTCGTTTCAGATTTTGTCTCATGTAACCTAGAAGATAAAATACATGAAGCTGCCAAGAAATTTTCTAGTGATCATAGCAAGGGAAAGTATTGATAATACGGATTATAACCACAAAACGGAGATGCACCTCTTTAAGCCAGCAATGCTTTGAAAATGTCAGTTGTAGCTTTTTGTAGTTTCCGTGGTCATTAAATAAATAGCAGTGTTGACTTCATGTCATTCCAGCATGGATTTGAGAAAACACGTGACTAAAAGTTGGTAATGCAAACTTTGCAAACAATGAAGGGTTTCAGATTAAAGCTTCCTCTTCTTTATTAAACTTATTGCTCTTGGGTAAAAATGGCAAGTGTAGCAATAATTTCTTTTGGATCTGTTTGAAAAACAAACGCCTGTAAACATCTTGCTTCTGTAGGAAGACAGTAGTGACGATGGTGGCCTTGTAGATGATAACTGTAATTCAGAAATGGGACAATGGCACCTGAAGCCTACTATCTGCAAACAGTAAGTATTTAAACTGTTAAAATGGAAATTTCATAAAAGTTTATGAAACTTAAAAGACAGTAATTATGGGAAATGGTCATACATCAGTCTTCAAGCACTTTAATCAGCATGTTATTAGTGTTTGAGAGAGAATTTTATACTTTGTAGTATCATTATCTTCAGTGAGCAGAAAATTTAATGAATGAAACCAAAAGTGAAATAATAGCTTTTTGGTTTTCTGTTAAGCCTGTGTGCTGCTTAAGGCCATTGAAGATTGTTTCTTCAAATAAGGCTGTTCTTCGATATCTTGCACTTAGATTCCTACTAAAAGAAGCTGCAAAAGCATGTTTAAATGTATCCTATACTAAAAAAAAAAGATGTCTTTAAATAATTAATACTAAAGAAAACCTTTGTCACCACTTATATTAGTAGACGCAAATGGGAATAATTTTAACTGCCTCTATTTCTTATCTAAATGTGTTCTAGCTTTTTATCTTTATTGTCTCTTTCTGTTCTTAGCATTATTTCTTTTCTTTTTTTTTTTTATAAAAATGTTCCATAATACTAAATTCAGTTACATCATTTGGTTTCCTTTTTTAACCCTTTTGGATTTTAAAACGCTTAAAATTAAGTTTTCATGTTAGAAATTAGTTGTTAATAATTGACTTGCAGTTGCTTGCATTTTGATGTGAAAGAAATGCGTTTCTGGAAAGACTGTTACTAGTATTGCTGTCTTCACAGTTTTGTCTGTCTTTTTTCACAATTCATTTCTCCATTTTTATATTTCCTTCTTTGGGAATATAATGGTTACTAGAAAGGCTTTCACAATACATTCTTATGGTACAGGACAAAATGATATATTTATACATGACATGGAATGCGTATGAATTGTTCTTAATACATTTTCATGAAGGGCTAAAAATCTGTATTGTGAGTTTTAAGCATATTTATGAGCTTGTGATTATAGTTTGGTTAAATTTGTCCCATTCTGATGATGGATTATCTGTAAATAATACTTTCCACTAGACATTATTTTAATCCAAACATGAAACTTCATAAGATTATTTATGTATCAAAAGTCATTAAGGGCCCTTAAATACTTTACTATCAGCATATTTTAAAATTACTTCTATATGAACAAAAAAAATTCCTTGAAAAAACTTTCACTTCTTTCCCTTCATCCCCACCCAGTACTAGACTGTGCATTATTAAAGAACTTTGCCTATGTAAAGAAAAACTTTTATCAGAAGTTAAAACAAGTACAAGTTACAAGTACATTATTCACATTCATCATTATATGCTTATGCCTAAAAAATTGCATATATCTAACAATTTATAAATGCATGCAGATATTTTGTCTGAATTTACTAGTTTGCAGTTTCTATAAAGGACTCTAAATGTGTGTGTGGTCTTGTTAAAAAAATGAAAGCAAAGCCTTGTGAAAAGTAATTTGCATCCTATTTATCCCTCAAAATATATCTTGCAATCTGTTAGTTAGCTTTGAACTATTAATCCATCAAAGGATTTATATGTCAGGTGGCTGATGTGATTGTTATGTTTATAGCTACTGCAAAGGTAATGTCCTCTAGATCATGGGGTGTAAACGTCTGGAGTCTGCAAGGGAGTATTCAAGCTGACTTGGTTCTCTACAAAATGTTTGCTTATGGATTCGTTATTTTTCTGAAGTCTGTCAAATAGAGTACGTGTGTGTTTTATAACTGTCAGGTAGATGTCATTCATTGGTTGGGATCACTTCTTGAACATGCTTATTTAGTGTCTTCTTAAGTACTGGGGACTGTCCCATCTGTTCTCCAGCTGCTACTTCAGAAGGACGTTTATGGATTCGGGGCCTTGCTTTCTAGTCTCTTGCCAGTGTCCCTGACACCTATGCATCTAAAAGAGCACTTGACACCAAAAGGGGGTTTAGGCACCTAGATTTTGCCTGTAACAAATGCTTTCATTTGACAGTACTGTATTTTCTAAGTGTATTCCAGAGTTCTCTGTACTTTCTGTATGATTAAATCTAAAGATAACTGCGTTTCGCTATCCCTAGTTAGGAGATTACAGCAGTGCTGCCAAAACTTCATAGTATCGATCTAGTTTGGTTCAAATTATGTCATAGCTAGCTAGCTGTGGAACATGGTGGTTTTCTAAACAGCTTTAAAATACTGTAAACTTAAAACTTGTGTTCTCTCTTAGGCCCTGCATTTTGCTTATGGACTCCCTAAGAGGCCCTTCCAGGTCAAACGTTGTGAAAACGCTAAGGGAGTAAGTTTCCTCTCCAGTTTTTCAGTTGGTTGGTGGGGTTTTTTTATGTGTGTGTTTATGGTTTGTTTGTTGGGGTTTTCTTTAAAATTCTACAAGAGAACAAAAGTTTGAATTTGCATGGTCTTTTTATCATAGATATCTAGAAGTGGAATGGGAAGTCAGGAAAGGCAACAAGAGAAGCTTTTCCAAAGATGTCATGAAAGGTTCCAACCCAAAAGTGCCACAACAGAACAACTTCAGTGATTGTGGAGTGTATATACTGCAGTATGTGGAGAGCTTTTTTGAGGTATGTATACATGATTGTGTACCTGGTTTTGGGGGTCTCTTGCAGCAATCAAGTAAGAAGTATTAAAATTATTGCAATAATAAAGGGCTCTCTGATGTAGCTCTTACACCTTTTTATTCAGTTATGCGTTATAAACTAACTTATACATATTAATATATTGTTATACTATTACATATCCTTAATACGGTATTATACATAATTCTTTTTGGAATAAACTAATTATCACTGTTAGTTGCACATGTGTATCAGAAATTGGAAGCCATGGAATTTTATGAGTGAATGTTAAGAAAACATGTTTAGAGTCTTCCTTGGTGTCCTTACAGTTCAAATTACTCTGTGAGAAACAAAAGTTCAAATTTGAATTCAAAATCTAAAGTTGTGACACAAAAAGCTCGTTGTTTTTTTCATAAGAAAAGTGATTCTGAGTAAGTTCATTCCTATGATATGGGTGTTTTTTTTAACTGGCATTAAAACATGTTAAGTAAAATTGTTACAGCTAAATGCCAAATCTTGGATTCCATTGAAGAAATTGGTTAAAAACTTGCTTGCTGTTTTTAGCTGTCTTGGTCTTAAAGTTGCAGACCTTTCAGAAGTAGAGGCATTAGGCCACAGGACTGGGTTGGGAGGAGGAGTGATGACCGAATGGGATTTTGCGTGCATGGGACACTACCTCTGTTTGCAGTCCATAGGACTTCAGAGCACTGTTCTTAAACTCTCCTGTAGCTAACGTTTCCTGAGAAACTTTTTCACAGTGAGGGTGACAGAGCCCTGGAACAGGTTGCCCAGGGAGGTTGTGGAATCTCCTTCTCTGGAGACATTCAAAACCCACCTGGACACATTCCTCTGTGATCTAATCTAGGTGGCCCTGCTCTTGCAGAGGGGTTGGACTAGATGATCTTTCGAGGTCCCTTCCAACCCTGAACATTCTGTGATTCTGTGAAAGCTGGTGGATTGTTTTTTTTTCTATTCCTCCACCCTCCTCTCGTTCATACTTCCTACGAGAGCAGTAAGGCTTTAGCAGAGTGCATTCATGCAAATCAAAGCCAAAAGCTTTTGCTTTACCAATACATCCTTGATTGCTTAGAACCATCCTTCAGTGCTTCCAGTTTTGTATGTGGGTGACGTGAGGAGCAACCATGTTTTAATAATCTAAGCCACTTCTTGCAAACTGATTGAACCACATCGGGCTGAATCCCTTGTCCTGCTTGGGGATCCCTTGTCTTGCAGTACACAACAACTTTGCCAGCCAGGGAACAGGGATGGCACGTAGATGTGTCAGCTAGCACACCACAGAGTATTCCCACTGGTGTTACTTTTGTGAAAGGAGAACCTGTCCGGGCCACATGGTGCTTGGCTGCCCTGCAGCTAAGGGAACTAACCGTTTCAGCTGCTAACGTGCTTGAAACATTGCACAAAGCCTCATTGTTTTCAGTAGCTGTACAAACTGAATGGGGAGTGCGTGGGGAGGGATGCTTAGTATGATGCTTGCGGACTATTCAGGCGCATCTTCTTAACAATAAGGGTTAAAAATCGTCTATTTTTTTAAAAGCAAGGGTCATTTGACAGGGTAGGTACGTAGGAAGGAGCCTACGTGTCGGCTGTCACAACAAGCTCTTTGCCAGCCCTCCCTCCGCACGGCGCCTGTTCCGCTTTGCCCTTGTGCCCAGGAGGGGCCGCTCCCTGCCCCGCTGCCCGCGGGCCGGTTGTTGGGGCCTAGCGG
>WTSP01003413.1:0-22584 GCA_025331215.1 Actenoides lindsayi
GCTTGCTTTTGCACTATGTATGAGCTTCATTAAGGACAATATAAATGTATGCTGCTTCATCAATAAAGTTGAGAATCACCTGATCGCTCACATTGAGTGCTGCTTTTCTCCCACCATCTCCAACAGCCCAGGATCGTGTCCAGGCAGGTTTGGAATCTCTTCAGAGGAGGAGACTTCACAACCTTGCTGGGCAGCCTGGTCCAGGCTCTGGCACCCTCAAAGGAAAGAAGTTTTTCCTCATGTTTAGGTGGAAACTCTTGTGTTCCAGTTTGTGCCCGTTGCCCCTTGTCCTGTCACAGCTGAAAAGAGTCTGGCCCCATCCTCTTCTTGCCCCTTGACCTTTAGCTATTGATCAGCACTGACAAGATCTGCTCTCAGTCTTCTATTCCCCAGCTAAACAGCCCCACATTTCTCAGCCTTTCCTCAGCAGAGTCACTCCAGTCCCATCAGCGTCTTCATAGCCTCCGCTGGACTCTCTCCAGTAGTTTCTTGTCTCTCTTGAACTGGATGGTCTGGCCTTTGAGAAGTTCCTCTGTACATTTCTGCTTCAATCAATTCTTCAGATTTCACCCTGAAGATTATTTGCCTTCTTTTGCTATGCCAGGTTATTTCAGTGTTTAGCAATGAGGTGTGCTGTTCCTGCCTCGTCTTAATTAATATATTTCAACCTGTCAATAATTAATGTGGAAATGGGGAAGAATAATGCCGTGGAGGCTACAGCTTGAGATCTGCTGCCTGGCAACAGTGGATGCACATATCCATTATATCAGGAAATTAGAAAATGGAGTGAGAACTGATCTGTCTGACATTTTGTGAGAGGATATAAATGGGCCTACTCAACAACACTAGATTTATGGGAGGATATGAATGATACGTGTCTGGGGAAAAGATATTGTCTCTCTTATGAGGGTGCAGTTAATACCATACATCAATTAAGTATAGTTCATTAAAGCCTCTGGGTAATCTGATTTTTGTACTAGATCAGAGGAGCAACCTGCCAAGGACTGAGAGAGGGGTTATCTTGGTAATAACCTCCACTTTTGCATGTAGCATCTCTCATAGGATGGGAGAAGTGAAGCAGTGTCTAGACTGAAATGACAATAACCTTTTCAACTGGAGAGACTGTGCAGTGAGAAGTAACAGTGGCTTACTACGTTTGAAGCAGTTGGATCATATCTGATGGATGTGGTGTATTGAGATATGCCAGTCACGATAGCAGGGCTGATAGGGTAACGGTCGCGTTGTGCACTCACTCCACATCCTCAGAGGGGATTTGCCTCTGCCACAGTCACGGGATGTGGCTTTATCTAAACTATTTCATCCATATAGATGGAGTGACTGGAGCCAGGGAAGATTATGATACTATTAGAGATAAGGATGTGATATTTTCTTGCTTGTTCCTGCTCTGGCTAAAGTATTCCTTTATATATTGAGAGATAGAGTGTTTCAGTGGGGTCGGTGTGAATGCTGTTTTCTTGAATTTGACCAGATGTCTCCACCTTTTGAATCCCAAGTGTAATGCACCCATTTCTGCTAGGAAATAACACAAGCATTCAAGAAGGCAAGGTGTTAATGGCTGTGGCGATGTTGTATCTTATTCCCAGTTATTGCTGTGGCTGGCGGGCATAGAGACAGGAGAAACAGATTTCTTCAACGCACCGGGAAGAAACAGGGTACTGCTTGGCATGGAGACTGAGTTTGCAGGGTAAGGCCTCACTTTCCTACACTGAGCTGCCAAAATAGGCTCCGGGCTTGCATTTGGACATTAAACCCAACTTCTTCTGGAATCTGCCCTCTCTTTAAGTTTTCTGGTCTTTCTTGTGCAATCCCCTGCAGCTCCTTGCCTGCGTTTAATTTGCATCGTGGTTGCTCCTGTGTCATGAAGTGTGTGGGCTCGGGGTGCAGGAGGCACAGCAAGGAGACAGAGCACTTCTGGAAGTGATTGTGGCCTTTCAGTACTTGAAGGGGCTGTCAGAAAGATGGGGACAGACATTAGCAGGGCCAGTTGTGACAGGACAAGGGGTGATGCTTTTAAACTAAAAGAGGGGAGATTCAGCGTAGAAAGATGGAAGAAATTTCTTCTGCTGAGGGTGCTGAGACCCTGGGCCAGGCTGCCATCGATGCCCCATCCCTGGAACCATTCCAGGTGACGTTGGCCAGGGCTCTGAGCAACGTGCACTCATTGCAGATGTTGCTTCTTCCTGAAGAGGGGGTGGACTAGATGACCTTGAAAGGTCCCTTTCCACCCAAACTGTTCTATGATTCTATGATTTTTAAGTCTCTAGATGTTAAGACAGTCAGTGTTCTGACTTTGACCAAGCAATTGGCTGAAACTGCAGCTCCTGAAGTAGGATGATTTTTCTAAGCCACTTTTTCCTTCTTCACTTGAACTAGCAGCTTTACCAGCACTTAGCATCACCAGCACTGGCACTTTAACTTGCAGTCCCTGTTCGCGGGGGAGAAAAAGCAGCTTTGATGTTCAGGGATCTCCCTAGAGATTACACTCTCCTCCTCAGGCTTCCTCCCATGGTGAAAGATGATTGGGAGGATGTTTGCCACGAGCTGCCATCCGTGCAGACCGTGGGGAGGCCCCGTGCAGGAGCTACGCTGTGGCACTCCTGCTCAAGTGCTGGGGCATTGCTGTCCACTTCTTTCCTCCCCATCTCCCTCCCTTTCCCTTCTCCCCGCAGCGTGCAGCCTCGGCCGTGCTCGCTGCGTGGGTATAGAAACAGCTGCAGCTCTCACAGCTCGACACAGCCCGAGCTATGTTGGATTTCAGGGAGTGTATTTCAGCTAATCCCCGTTCATATCTGGAGGTTTCTGTTTCAGAGGCGCTCAGAGTCATGCCAAATACCGTATAATGAGAGAGAACTGGCAGCGCTGGCTCACTGAAGGGATTATTTCCCACGAGCCATTCGCACCATCATGCATGGCGTTTGAGTTTTCTGCTTCCCACAACTCTCCCCAAAGCCTTTTGGGATCCCTAGATATCTTTTTCTAGTAATTATTCCACTTTGTGGGTTTGGGTCTTTTCATTTTCACTACCTGTGTTAATTGGACAATCGTACTCCACATCCAAAGGCAAGAGATAGTCTGGGGAAGTTTTTGGACTTGAGAGGGATATTCGGGCTAGCATGAAAACCAATCTGGGGTATACAACGTGAGGCAATGCCGAGTTGTTTCCAAAAAACCCAGCTCTAAGCACCCCTGTTAGCAAAGCTTCTGCACTCTACTTCAAGGGCTGGCAGTAATAGAGCAGGCTTCAAAAGTCTAAGATGTTCCTGTATCACCTGTCTTGCTGCACCATAACCAGTGCCGTGCCTCAGTCCACAGCAGCTGGCAGCTCCTATGGCCGAGAAGATAAGAGAGAAACACATCTCCCAGTGCCAGACCCTGGCCAGTGCCCAGCTTGCTCTCCTTCTCAGGGTAGCTCTGACTCGGATGGCTGCTGTGGGGCTTTGAAGTAGTGGTGCTGGCAAACAAAACCGGGCTGTGGGGCTGCATTACCCTTTCAGAGCACAAGGAAGCTTGCAGCTTCCTGAAGGTGCAGAGTTTAATTTGTCGTTGTTATTGTTGGTTTTGCTTTGGGTTTTTTTTTTTTGTTCTTCCTTTCCTGGCTGCTTTTCTGTGGTTCTACCTGATGTTATTTTTCAGGATTATTTTCTCCCGTCTCCACGTGAGAACCTGATGTTTTCCTTGCCAAAGTGCTCTCTCCCAGCAGAGGAGAGTAAGCTAAGCAGGCTTTGCTGACCTCCCTCGTTGGTGCTGTCTGGGCTCCAGGCTTAGCCTCAGCCTCTGCTGCTGCTCGGCAGCACCTGGGGTCTGACTGACACCCGGGTTCTTTACCCCTCCCGTGTGCAGTTCAGTTAAAGCCAGCACACTTCCCCAGGGGGCACAGGCCAGAGCGGGGCAAACGAGGCGGGCAAGAGTAGATGGGGAACTAGTTGTCTCTTCCCCTTAGACTTTTAACGAGATGAATCAAGAAAGGCGTATCTACTAGCAAATTTCCTTACATCTTTTTTGGAGACGTCTTTGCCGGGAGGCTGGGGAGACTGGTGAGGCTGGTGCTGTGATTAGACAGCACGTGACTGGAGGGCAGCTGACTAGCCAGCCCGCAGCGTTTTGGCTGTTGGCTTCAGTCGCCTATCAGGAAACTACAGGACATCTGAGTGTCTCCCAGTCTGTTTTCAAAAGACCTCCTTTTCTTCAGGCGGGCTGGTTACACCACGGCAGGGTTTGTTCCCGTTCACGTGGATATACCAGATTCTCCCAGAATGTACATAATCATTTGCCGGTCCAGCACAACTTGTGTAAGCATTTAATCTTTCACCGTTTTGCGTGCATGTGTTGCCCCTTTCCCTCCTGCTTGCATTAGCTGAAATCTATAAATGCTCTGTAACCAAAGGCGAGAAATCATCTTTTGGAGTCCTGGCACTGGAGGTAGAAGCTTTGAATGACATAAAATCATCATGGTGATTTGTTTAAATGATTAAAAATTTTCCAGATTAGTTTTTCTGTTCATGTAGTTGAACCAATGCAAAAATATTGCAACTAAAACCCCGTAAGATAAATGAGTGTGCAAATACGATACATTCATTATAGACCCCCAGATTTTTATCTCTCCATCAAAACACCATGTGGTTATGCTGAGCATGGTAAATTCATCCTCCTACTCTTATCTTTCCAGATTTCTTGTTATTGTAGTCATTTTTCATCATGTGCACCACTCTGCATCTGGATTGGCACCTATGTAATGTCAGAATCTAGGTGGTCTGTATCCCTTCATGGTTGTCTTACCTTTCTCATGTGGTCCCACTGTATATCTTAGGGGTCTTGACAAGCCTTGGAATTAAAAGTAGGAGAGTATGACAGCAAACCCCTTTGCTGTCAAATGCGTGAAACAGAAAAGGCTTCACAGAAGGATCTGCATCCCCGTTTCCTGTGATACAGACGGGGTCATTGAGACCTGGCAAAATGATTCAACCTTGGTCACTCAGGAGGCAGACAGCAGAGCCAGGGTGATGACACAGGTATCTTGAGCTCTGATTTAATCTACTTCCCGCTGGCCAGCACTGCCTTTGAGGGCCTGTCATCTGGAAAATGTTGTTTTTTCTGTTACTCAGTAAGCATCAGACCCACATGAAGATGTGAGAGAGCAACCCTGTTGAAAGCAATGAGGGTGGGCTTGCTTGGGTCTTGTTTTCTTCCCTCGGCGGTAAAAACAAACGAGACCATAAATCCTGCCTTTCAAAATAGAGTTAATATATGGAAGTGTAAAAAGATACTGTCTTAGGTGAAGAGCAAAAGATACATGAGCCAGAACAGGCAGTGAATGACATGTGGGTGCTAAGTATCCTGCTCCTAGTAGTACAGCATTGAGGATCAAGAAACTCTTGTCCTAGATACGTGTGCTGAATCGCTGAGAAAAGGCGCAGTGTTGAATCCCTGTGACATATTTCTTACCTACACTGGGGTTAGAGCAGAGGTTGCAAATTGGGTTGTCAGAACGGCACACGTGGGATTCCACAGCGGTGAAATCCGGCTGCTTTAAACACCCATTCAGAATCTAGCTGTGCTGGAAAAAACCAGGAGGTGGGAGGATATGCCAGGGGAAGGATCTTGACTGCTGCTTGCTGTGGTTTACAGCTCTACTGCCCTCAACAGCATCTTCAGGCAGCTGTCTGAGAGCAGCCCACAGGTCGGGTCAACCTTTGGAGTGACCTTAAAGAGCCATCCATATATTTTTATGGGATGTTTCAAGAACCCTAAGAAGTAAGCTGCAGGTGTCTACAGCACTAGAGCTTGTAATAGCAACGCTGTGGTGTTTAGCATTCCCACTGCAGAATGCTTCAGCATTGCTGTTTAGGTCATAGCAGGCTATGCCCGTAATGTGCAGCAGACAATTTGCTTGGCTGCCTTTTAGGGGAAGAATCAAGGAGAGGGATTTTCACTACTATCACAACCCACACAGCTCTTGTGATTCCCAGTGCCATGTTGTTCTCAAGAGGAAATACCATGACTGAAGAGGATGACGCTGTCATGATGTCGTCAACATTTTTTATAGGTATTTTTAAGACTGCTTGAGTATCAAGATTTAAATGAAGAGTGGTAGCAAAGCCTCCAGTCAGGAACCTGCCCGGCACAAAAGAGAAGCTGCATTTTAACTGCAGAAGTGAGGATTTGTTGAATTTCGGTCTCAGATTTCAGTAGATTTTGGTTGTTTGTTTTTTTTTCCTCAAAACCATTAACATGAATAAAATAACATCCCAGGTACAAGTACTTTGGAGGGGTAAGATGTAATGCAAAATGTGAAGGCTACTTATTTCTTTTGGCAGAATTGGGTTGGGTACAGCTGGTCTGCTACAAGGCATTTGACCTCTGAGGTACTGATTAGAATGTTGCCAACCTCAGCAAAGACAGCTGTTTGATGGGAGCTGAAGAATGCATCAATAATCACACAGAATTTCCAAAATATTCCTGTTCCTGAAGCCAGTGTTGCAAAAGGTGCCTCCATTCTTCTGTTAGTAAAAAATTGCTAAGGATTTGTGTGGCACCAAAAGAGCCTGGCCTCATCCTCTTCCCCTTGACCTTTAGCTGTTGATCTGCTCTCAGGCTTCTCTTCCCCAGCTAAACAGCCCCAGGGCTCTCAGCCTTTCCTCAGCAGAGATGCTGAGTCCCCTCAGCATCTTCACAGTCTCCACTGGACTCTCTCCAGTAGTTCCTTGTCTCTCGTGAACTGGGGAGCCCAGCACTGGACACAATACTCCAGCTGAGGCCTCACTAGGGCAGAGTAGAGAGGGAGGAGAACCTTCCTCAACCTGCTGGCCACGCTCTTCGTAATGCACCTGAGATGTCACCGAGATAGACGTGACGTAGTTTGCACGATCCCCTCTGCCCAGGCTGGGGTTGGCAGCTTGCATTGGTGCTGGGTGCCTGGAGCACCTCATGTGAAAGAAGCTGCATTCGACATTTCTGTGACCTTTTGCTGTCTGGTTCCTGAGTAGCAAATTGGAATTTTTGTTGCTGGTCTTGCAGACTCAAGTAGAAGTTGTCTGGGGTTTTTAAAATTATATACTAATTTATACTTCAAATCTTATTCCTCATGGTAAGGAAATGCATATTAATGGTAGGAACATTACACGTCTGGCAAATGATGTCACAGCAGAAATCTTCACACGCAGTACAGAACAGCTATTTGTGCAGAGATGGATGGATGATTATTGCCTCTTTGTTTTCTTTTTCATTATCCTTTTGAATTAAAACCTCCTTGTAAAGCTATTATCCCTGCTTTAAACAGCTCTCTATATGGAATATGTCTCTACCTCTTCTACCTTTTTTTTCCCCCTTTGCTTAGATTGAGTCCTAATTTTCTGTGATTTCCAAGCTCTAATTTCCTTATTGTTTCATATTTGTACAATGTCCTGTTCATAAATTCAATACATGCGTGCTCTACTTTGTTTCTCAAGTGCATGTAGGCCAAAAAGTAGTGGAAACCTTCTCTAAAAGCTTTATTTACAGCTCTAGTGGCGAGCGTTCTCCTCCCACACTGGAAAGCTGTGAAAAACTGTCAAGATGTGTATCTGCATAACATTGCTCCTGACGGCTGGGGCTGATTTAGTTCTTAACCGTGGCTTCATTTTGTCAGTTAGACCAAATACAATGGGAAAAAAAAAAAGCTCTTTCAGTAAAACCCAGCAAAGCAGAGGCTTCAAAACTACTTAAATTTGCAGCATCTCAAACTACTTTGCCCTGACCTGCAGTGCTGCATAGAGTGGACACAGGTAGAACAGGACCGAGGAAGACAGGTTGTGCCTAGGTCTAATTCCTTGCTTTTCCAGTTCCAAAATGATCAGGAGCATTCCCTCTACATGTGACAATACCTGATGACCTCCAAAAATCATCCTACTAGCCACAAGATTTGCTCAAGGCTAAAAGGAGAAAAAGGACCTGAAAACATCCACGTGCCACAGGAAGCTCGCTCTTGGGCTTCCCCGACTCTAGCATTGCCCACGGAGATGGGTGTGCAGCACAGGAACTGGGAAACAGGAAAACATGCAGGAGATCCAGGAGGAAGCACAGTATCAAGAAGTGGTAGCTACTGCCTCCTTTGCTGGATGGATGATGACACGTGGACGGGGAAGGAGGTTCATGGAAGGGTGAAGAACAATAAGATTCAGGTGTTTGGGAAGTTGGAAGATAATGTCCAAGCGATGCAGAGGGCTGGAAGCAATTAGAAGTGGGGTAAGAAAGAGTTCTAACCAGTAAGGGCTGAAAGAGATGAAGGGATACCAAGGGGAAAAGGGTGCAGAAAAGCCATGAGAACGAGGGATGCAGGGTGTTCAGAGGCATATTTTCACTTTTTCTTACACAGTGTAAGATAGAACTCGTTCTGAGAAAGCTTGTGCTGCAGAGAGGATGAGGAAAGGGGACAGAAGATGGGAGTAGGAGGAGGGAACAGGTTTTCCAATGTCAACTCCTGTAGGCCTGACAAATAAAATACGTTTTGCTTATCTGGAAAACATGTACAATTTGTGTCGACAAGTGTCATTGTTGGTGTTTTTAGCAGATAAATAGGTTTGCTATGGTAGGTAGGCATATCTGCTGAAAAGTCTGTTAGGGGGACATTTACTCACCGTCCCTTATCACCCCTGCCCTTCATGTTGTGAGTAGGTCACGTCTTCAGCAAGGGCATCTGGTTTTTCTAGACCTTAACTGCAAAACTTGGTGGAGTGTTTTAGAACCAACTCAACTGCAAACAACTGTCGCAGGAGTGGCACTTCTGTGGGCTGCCACAGGTCTCTGGGCACGGCTGTGTGGGCTGCTGCAGGATCTGTCAGTTGTTACCAGGAAAGACTCAGCTGTCAGACGAGAAATGCAGGGCGCAGGCAGTTGGGTACTGACCCATCAGCTCGATGGATTGGCAAGAAAACACACAAAGATGCTTTTGATAGCTTTAGGTTACAGTCTTGCTGAATCACTCAGAATAAGAAAAATAATGATTTATTGGTAGCTTATGTTTGCTGTAGTGAGAGAGACATAAGGTCCTCTTAGGGAGCGCGGAGATAGATGCTTGTGTGAAAGGTGCAAGAAGCATTTTCACAGTCAATTGAGGATGACCCCCTCTGTAGAACTTCTCTTCCAAATCTCAGCAGCAGCAGCTAGGTCACATCCTGCAGCACGGTCTCAAATGGTCTCTGTAAATACTGCTTTGCTTAGGTAGTATAAAAGGAGATTAATATCTCGGTGTCCATTTAACTAGCAAAAGTCTGAATGATCATTTCCTCCCATTTCTGGTCTTATGTAAACATGAAAGTCAGTCTTGTTTTATCTGTGTTCTGCTGGCCCATTGATGGAGAACAGCACCAGAAGCAGGATCCCTGCACAATCAACAAATTGCTCTGGCTAATCCCCCACGAGTTGCTTTTTAACAACAAATAGCAGTCGGTCAAGAAATAAGCAAACCAGCTACGGATGTACTGTCTTTTCTCCTCATTTTACAGATACTGGGAGGCAGTTTTGTTCTTTTTTTCCACACACAACCTTCATTTTGCTGCACAGCTTGAAATGCTGATGTTTCAATATGGGAAATACTGATTTGCTGAGCCCGATATAGAATTTTCTGAAACTTGTTTTGAGTCATGGACATTGCTTCATCCATCAGGGAAATCAAGCAAAACTCAGGCCTCAAATCTGTCTTAGCTCCCAAATGAAAAAGATCAGCAGACCCAAGTCCCCAGTAGCAGACATTTATTTGCCTTACGGAACTGCTGAGTGGTTGATAGACCCGAGAAATTGGAATGCCACGGGGAGGAAGGGACCGCTATATTTCCTAGTTGGAAGCTTTGTTGTAAGTATGGGCATACTTTATAAAATCTCCTGCCTTTGAGGGTAATATGCACCACCTTCAGCAATGGGTTTATGAATGAAGGAGAATGATAATAACTCTAAAGCCTTTCTGGCTTGTCGTGGATCAGTTAGCAGAATCTGGAGATTGAAAGGATTTACTGGAGAGGCCTCTCTCTTTCACTCCTCAACTTCTGCAGTTACTCTTAACTTCATTGCTAACTCCCCAAGTGGTACTGAAGTGCTGCTTCTAACTGCCAGGTCTCACTGGTTATCTTCTTTGGTGCTAACCAGAATGTTCCCCAAATTTGCCAAGGAGCCTTTGGCTGTCCCTTCTTCTTTTCCAGTTGTATTTATTTTTTTAACCATGGGCAATGTGTCCAACCAACGCAGAATTGGCTTTTAAGGAAAGGGAGGCAGTCAAGCAGAGCTGCCCAGTTGTAATGCAGCAAGGAGAGAGATTCAAACCAGCCTTGCAGCATAGGTTTGAAAAGCCCTTTTAGGAGGTGTATGCTCTGGTACTGTAAGAGCTGTGTACCTATGTCCCACCTTCAGTAGGTGTGATACCATTCGGACACCAAAAACACTGCATGTTCCCAGATTGTGTAAGTCAAGATGATAGATGCCCCGGTTTGTAAAGTACCTTTCTGCCAGTCATTGCTGTTCAGCTATGTACAGCCACACAAATGCCTTTGCTTTCTATCCTCACTTCTTCACACCTGCCTGTTAGTTTCTGCTGGGTTGGCAGCAGAAACATTAGCCTTCGGGAAGTCACACCATGTGCCCAGTCACAGCTGAATTGAGGCCCCTGCAGTACTTCTTAAAAACCCTTCTGAATAGGTGTCTCAAGTGAAGCTCAGGACTGGGTTTCACTTGTAAGATGGCAATAACAATCTCTCTTTGGTCTGTCTTCATGGTATGTCGTGCAGTAAAGAGCAGAGCTAATGTTCCCCTCCCCCTTCCTGAGTGCTTTACCCTCTGCTGGTGTTTCTCCTGGTTTTGGTTCTTCACGTGTCACAGAGAACAGCTCGCTACTGACACTGAAATCACATTTGCAGGGATTGGCAAAAGAAAACATTTGTCCTTTGCTAGTTCCCGAAGACACCAGCTGCACAAAAATGTGCCATCCTCTGTATCAGGTTTCTCAGTTGTCCCATCTTGCTTTGTGGATGGATTCCCTCTGCCTCCTCCCACCCCTTTCCTCCTTTCTCTGGCATGGGACAAGGAGAAACGGGTCAGAAAGATGTACCAATTGCACTGCTTATTTACAGCCTGGAGGAGAACAGAGGGAGAACTGAGCAAATCACGACAGCAGGTTTTCTGTCACACACAAAACCAGACTGGAGCTGTACCACAGACAGTGTGCTGAAATCCAAAAGACAGAGCATTTTGGGGAAGGAGGAAGATCAGATTAGGTAAGGAAAGCATTCAGATCATAAGCTTAGCTAAACAGTCTGGTCGAGATGGGAGGTAACGCAGGTTCCTCCTCCGCAGCCAGCAGCACCAGAAGAGCAAAAGTGATGGGTGCGTGGTGGGTGCAGGGGTTCCAGATGTCAGAGGGGGACACCGATTCTCCTCCTGCACATGTACACACCAGGACTGATGCTGCTTCAGAGTGACAAACAACATGAGGGGGATGTTCAGACCTGAAAGTGAAGTGTCATCTCTCCTTAGAGATGGAGATATTTAGGTAGACAAGCCAGAAGGGTGCTATGATTGAACCGAAGCTCTGCTATTTTCTGAAACGCTGTCTTCAGCTGTCTCAAAGATCCCACGGCAGTGACAGAGATGAGCAACTTACTTTGCTCTCTTTCAAATACAATCTGAGGATGAAGATTTGCATTGCATTTTGGAAACCGTGGGAAAAGGAGTGTAGGTGAAGGGTGACAGAAAAGAATGCAAGAAAAGGAACTGAGTGAGAACTAAAGCAGAGACTGGAGAGCATAAAGAACACATTAACAGACTAGAAAGACAGAGCAGCATGAGGAGAAACCAAAGGCAGAAACATGCCATATATAAAAAGCAAAACCAGACAAGATAAAATATTTTAAAACAGAAGAGAAACAACGGGCATTGCCTAAACTCCTATCTCCAGGCTCTGCAGTTTGGCCTATTTTTGTAATTTAAGTGCTGACTTTCTATGGTGGGCAGGAAGTTACAAACATAAACCCTGGCATCTAAATGTCTTTGTGAATTGGCATGAGCAACGCCTTTTCCTTCAGGGCCCACAGTCTTTCTTTTGTTCCCTCCTCCCAGTTCCTTCTTTCCTTTCTTGCCTGAAAGAACCTCTAGATCTAGTTATCTAGTTTCTGAGCAGCATCAACAAGAAATGTGGTGTTTGTCTATCATGGTGAATCAGCAGAATAGCCAAGTACCTTCACAAGCTCCTGTGAGTTGCCGCGTGGTTACACGCGTGTGTAATCTCTGTGTAAGTTCTCCCTGCCAGCAGGAGGGATGTATCAACCGTTAGTCCACGCTGCTCCTCTAGGTTTGTCACTTAAATGGACTCTTGGTTGTAAAATTTTATTACGTTAAAAGTAGAAAGTGGTAGAAATTTCACCCTGTTCTCCAGAAAAGAAGTTCTCCTGGCAAAATGACAGGTAATTCAGCATGCTTTTTCACTGTGAGGGTGACAGGCACTGGAGCAGGCTGCCCAGAGAGGTTGGGGAGTCTCCTTCTCTGGAGACATTCAAAACCCACCTGGATGCGTTCCTGCCTGGCCTGATCTAGGTGATCCTGCTGGAGCTGAGCTGCTTTCACCACTTCAGCCAGACCCTTCTTGTTAGTGAGAATAAGATCCAGCAGTGCTCCTCTCCTAGTTGGCTCATCCACCATTTGCATCAGGAAGTTACCATCGATGCACTGGAGGAACCTCCTGGACCGTGGATAAATCATTATTGTTATGCCCATCTTACAAGTGGCTAAGCTGAAGCAAAGCTTTCACTCCTTGGAGGCCATGGTTGAAGTCAGTGCTGCAGATACTCAGTCTTGGATGGTGATAAGGTCCTGAGGAAAGCTAGAGCATTTGTGATGTAAATGCAGAGGAGTTTGATTCAAGAAAGCTTGTGCAGCCTGATTCATCTTGCTTAGAGTGATTAAGAACTAGGCAAAGAACTTATTTTTTGAGCTTGAGTCATTTTGTTTAAACACTGAAGTGTAAAATTAATTCCTGATTGTTTAGTCATTATTTCAGAGGAATGGAGATTTACTTACAGTGTCTTGCATTAAACCCCTTTAATGCCCTTCCCACAAATTATGACATTTTTCAGAAGGTCACAGTAGCTTTCTGTATGAACTATTATTTCTCCCTAAGCACATGCAAAACATATTTCCTTACATCATCTATGGACTTGGACCATGAGTCTGTGAATGAGGAGGTCCCATTCCTTATTCCTAGTCTTGTCTTAAACTCCTACAGAGTCTTGGGCCAATTGTGTTGCTAGAGATTGTTGTGTCTGTATGGCTGTTGTGAGGAGGTGGAACTGTGGAAGGAACAGGCTTTTGTTAGAGAAGGTGTAAAAGAGAATAAATTGGCTTTTTATTTGCTTAAGTGCTTATTACGGTGGTGAGGGGATTGTCATTTGGTCCTAACTCTATGAGCTTAAGGTTTGTTGTGAAATTCTTTAATCATGATGTAGCTGCAGTAATGATATCCATGGCATTTAGTTCGGGAAGGCTTAAGGAAGCCGTGTTTCAGGCAGGATTCTTGTTCAGCTGTGAAAGGAGGACTGGTGTCCCTGCTGACCATCAGGCTGTAGAAAATAGTCTCTGCTCTCCACAACTCTCCAGCAGCGCTTTTCTCCCAGGCTCAACACACAGTGAAGACCAGAACTAGGACACGCAGTCCCACCGGACCACGTCTGCTGAGCGGATCTAACTGGAGGGCTTTTTCCCACCAAGTGGGAGATCTTTGCCACGAGAGGACCCTGCACTCAGCACCGCGGGCACATTCACACTCCTCGCCCGTTGGTTTGCGCGTGCGTAACCGACTGCAGAACCGCGACCAGTCCCACAAACACCACACCTCCTGGGGGGGATGAGGTGGGAGACTGCCTGGTGACTGCTCAGCCTGCTGATGGGAAGTATGCAAATCAGAATTGGAGAATAATATTTTGAATTTTACTTGAATATAACACCCAAGTATGGCATTGGGGAAGCATACAGAGAGGAGATTGCTTATTGGACATATGCTCTGTGTGTGTTTGTGCAGATGGATTTGGTGGTGGTGCTGTATAAAAATGTTCTGTATTAGCTAGATGTGGATGAGGCTGCTGCTTTGAAAGGTTTCATTTCTAGGGTGTTGAGAGACAGAGAATGGATCAATTTACAAAAAGAACATACAGTAACAGCAAATCAAATTGACAGTTAAAAAACCCCATAAAATTTCTAGCACATTAGCAAAGCATTATGTGTCTCATTACATACAGACTATAGGAACGGAGCGATGAAAAGATGGCTAATTACAGATGCTCAGGCAGAGCACTTTGTGCAGATCGGGTGGGATAATGAAATTAATCAAGTATACATGTTGAATTAGCCCTCAAAGGTCAAAGAAAAATAAGCAGGACATGTGTGAAGCTCTGATCTTCCCCCAAAAGCCAGTACACTGTACAAATTAATGTCTGCATCAAGACACTTTGTTAGCAGTTGACAAGACTTTCACACATGCTCATGTCTCCCTAGGTGTATTAAATCTCCCTTTTTCAGAAAGAAATTATGGAGTGGGGAAAGAAGCATGCGATCCTTTGAAAAGGACATCTGGAAGTCAACCAAAGAGACCTTGTTATCAGTCTTTCTGATAAAATGCTTAATCCTCCCCTCACCGCCCTGTCTATTAAGAAAAAGGCAACGTGACAGTGAACTTGGCAGACTAGGGAATCTGAATGTGTGTGAGAGACTGTAACACCCCCAGCAGCTCAAGTAATTCTGTTGCTGAGCAGCCAGCAGAAGTCTTTCCTCCATTTGCATCTGTGGGGAGCTTAAAAAAAGTTTCTAGGCTAATGTGCTTTGTTGCTTTTGTCACTGTCTCAGAAAGTGTCTCCTGCCTTAATTTGATTGGAAAGACAAAGGGAGGATTTTTTGGTAACTTCTCAAATTATATATCTTGCACATGTAATTTTACATCTTTTCTGAAAAGATTCTCTGCTAATGCAAAAGGCCTCTGTTTTGTCACAAAGAGAGCTTTGCACAAGTCAAGTTACTATAACAACCAAGTGCACCTTTTCAATCCAGGAACCATCCTCTTATCCTAGTCTTCCTCTTTCTTTTAGAATCGTAGAATCACTGAGCTTGGAGAGGACCTTTGAGTCCAGTCGTTAAGCCAGCACTGCCAAGTCCAGCATTATGGACACACGTACCTTTCTTCATCTCTACAAGTAATCTAGAAATGAAGTACAACCAGAGAAAGCTGTTTGTCTTAGTTGTTACTGTACCAAAACACCTGCTTTCCTTTCAACGTGATCCTTCTGAAAAGCCAGCAGAGAACATTGACTGGGATCATCACTGGGTGAATTGCACTGCTGACCTGCTGGTGTTGCTGGGATCCCACCGTGCTTCTTTCCCTTCCTGCACCAGGGCTCCTCAGAGCTCTTGGCAGCTGCTGGAAGAACAGTGGTCTTCAGACAACTCTCTATATGCTAGAGGACCAACTGAGGCACTTTATAAACCAGAGGCATGGGCAAAATTCATTTTCTCCCTGTTTTCCTTGCAGATTGATCTCTGAAATCCTTAAGTGTAATTAAGAATTTGAGCCTCTACCTCAAAGACGACAGCTCAGAGTAGAACAATTTAGTTTATAACCAATCTGTTTGCTGAGCACCGTGTTACCTCTTTAACTTCATACTTTTGTCTGAAAAAATAGCCTTAGCGTTGCATCGTCAGACGTGAACAAATAGCACAGATGAACGCACGCAGAAAACCAAAGCGTTCAACGCAGCCTTGATCCTCTCTTCACTTCCATCTGTTCTCCCCAAGTAAATTATTACAGTGTGGGTTCTCTCCTTAAAGTGCTGCTGCTTGTGAAAGAAAACAAGCTGGGGTAAGCTATTAAGAAAATAACACTATTGTGGTTTTAAGGATAAAGCAGGGAAAAAAAATAACTTCATTTAAGCTGCTCAGAGATTTTTAAAACTGGAGTTGGTCTTCCCTGGTGTCTATTAAATGAATAAACCCCCAACCTTTCTGCAGAAATCTGTCAGAACTTCAGATTAAATGTTTTTTGATATATGCCATAATGATTGGTTTGGAAGTTGTTGAAGGCAGCAGGAGAGAAAATACTGAGGAAAAAGATTCTGTCCTCCAGAGCTGCGGTGTGCAGGGGAGAGTCTGCTGCAAGCAATGGTTTTGAGAAAGGAACTTCTCCTGGTCTCCTAAAGTGCAGGCTGAGGCTTGAAAAGCAAAGCACCTTTCTGTGTGCATCAGAACATTTGGGGTGAGTTGTTCCATGTTGCTGTGTGTCCCTTTGTCATCCAGGACCGTGGCTGCTTTTGTGAGGAAGGGACTTGGAGGGGGGAATTACAGGTGGAAGAAAGCAGAGTTAGGACAGGGTAGCTAAGACTTGACGTTTCTGTGCTGGGCCACTGCGAGAGTTTTGAAAGAGAGAAGCCTGTTGCCAGGAGTCAGCTGCGTTACTGCTGAGCAGGGAGGATCTACACACACATCAGGGGAGGGATAAAAGCACATTAAGGCAAAGAACAATGATGGCAAATGAACAAAAGGTGTAAGCTGGTTGTTAATAAGAGAAAGACAGAAATTAGAAAAAGGTTTTCAACCATCAGGGTGATGCAGAAAATGCCTTCCCCAGGGGTTTTGAAAAGAAGCTGGATAGGTTTCTGAAAGGAATTATCTGTTGTTTAAGATTTAGAGTGCTGTTCCTGATGGAACAGATTGGCCTGCTTCATCCCACATTCCTGCAGTGAATAGATGCTTATGTCACTGGGCAGGGATCTCAGCCCTCCTAATGTAACTCTGGAAACATAATAGATTGACTAATTAGAGCCAAGGAGAATCATCTGTACGACCACTGACATCAGTTTGCAGGACAGATTACTGAAAACCATATTTAGCCTAAGAGAAAGGCAGGCAAATCAAAAGAGGACCTCAACTGCCCAGAAGTAAAAGAAACAAATGAGACAAGCAAGTAGTGGAAAAGAAGTACAAGGGCTTAAGATAAAAGTTCAATAGTAGCAAGTCAGAGACAAGAGTCTGAGAATGCAGATGTCCTGCTCTTGAGTGTGGGTGCTAAAGGGAAGTGATGGAATGAGTAAGGCTTGGCCACCACCCAAGAGTTCATGAAGTGGGAAGCAGGACAGCCTCATGAACTGCAGCTACTGCTATCCCAGGAAGAAAAAAGCAGCAGCATGTAAAAAAAGATAATAATCTAAGTGTGGCCCTGGAGCTGTGCTCAAGTCGAAACTTCCCTTGCATAAGAGTCGTTTAGATGCTAATTTGTGCTCAGGTAAAAACTTTATGTGAATTTTATAGGACAGTTGGAGAGAAAGCTTTGGATTGTGTTATTTCCTGGTATGGGCTGAAGCATATAAGCTGCTGCATGGAGTTTCCTTGACTGAAGTTGATGTCAGTAGATTACCTGCCTTCGCAGTGCCAGCAGGTGCCTAATGCTGAGTTGGTGAATATGCCACAGAAGTTCCCCTAGAAGGTCTTGGGTTGTATTGGCAAGATAAGGCAGCGCTGGTGGGCAGTCAGCAGGCAATAACACCAATGTCCTATCTGAGCTACAGGTGTCCTGGCTCTCTGGCCTGCACTCCTTCGATAGCAGAGTCACAACCATGGAAGACATCTTCAGAATGTTTAGAGAGCTGCCACTTCTGGCAGGCCTGGAGTGTCTTAGTGGAGCTGCTGGTTGAAAGAGGGGCCAACAGCCACTCCATAGTGCCTTCAGTCAGTGAGCAGATGGATTTCATCTGCCCTGTGGCCCAGCTTCATTGTAGTCCTGGTAGTACTGATGAGCAGCAGCACCAGATCAGAGAAAGGCACACAGATGCTACTGCTGTGGAAGGAAACCATTTAGAGGCCAGTAGCATATGCAGGCTGCTGGCAAGGAAAGCAGCAGGGTATCTAGCCAAGATAAGCCAGTACAATAAAAGATCTATAGCTCAACGCCATCAAGCATCTATGCTGTGTGTTGCCAAGACCCCAGCATGCTGAAAGGAAGATAAAACGATAGCTGGAAAAGGCATGGCTGATGGAAGGTACAGGCAGCTGGAAATTGCCTGCAGAGCACTAGCCATGTGGGGAGGAAAGGTAATGTACTGGTATTAGCCTCTGGTGGTCCACAGAAGTACAGAATGGGACGTGGTGCAACGGGCAGGGGAGAGATTCATGCTCCGGGAGCGAGCAGAGCACAGAAAGTCATCAGCACAGGAGAATACCTTGTGGGATTAGCTGCGGGTGCAGACCAGGGTTTAGTTTAGAGGGATAGATGCAAAGGTCAGTGGGGTTAGAAGTTAACTTCATTAGGTGGATTAGCCTTTACAGCTCAAAAAACTTGCTTTTAAGAATTCAGTGTGATTCAAACTATTTCTTTCTTTCTTTGTCCAAGAGTTTGGTCTGATGTCTGAAAAAAAAAAATAAAAAAAATTCCATTTCATGCCCAAATTTGAACTGGGAGAACACTTTGGCAAGGGCTGTCATCAGGCAGTTAAAAAAGTTCGGTGCATCAGAAATGAGACAAGCTTGAGAGCCTTTATCTAGGAGATTTCTGAGCTCCATTTTGCACAGAGTGAGACAGGATTTAAATAATTCAGATAAAAGTTGGTTAGATATTGTGTATGTTACACTTAGTCTCAGCTGAATTTTTTATTGTTTCAGTTGAAGTTGTATTGTAGTGTACTGGAGGATGAGATTTGTAAAGAAACTCTTTCCTACTTAAAGGATGAAATAGAAAAGACAGGGATTTGTTTTAGAATTGATTGACATCCTCATGGTAAACTCTTCTGCAAATCTGGCTGAATATTTTGGTCTTTACATGATAGTAGGTCTCTTCTGAAAATCTATCTTTAAATACATATTGTAAAGGAACAGAGGTTACAGCTCTTTCTATAAACAAAGGAAGCTTGTTCTGTGCTTTATATATTGGTACTATAGCCTTATAGACTCCCGAGTTTGTAAACTCCAGAGTCTTACAAACTCCAGAACAGTTCCATAACCTGGGCTTGGGAACTCTTTGAGAGCACACAGATGGGCAGAAGGCAGTTGGTGCCCAGTGCCCCTGAGCTTTCCCGGACTCTCTTTAATGCAGCCACAGGGATAGAGCCCCGGAGGCTCAACTCCGAGACGCTGCTGTGGTTTTGGATCAGTTCTTGTGCTTTAATACCCCAAATTATGGTCTAACTCAAAACAAAATAAAAATTTCAGGATTACAGCCCTGTGTACAGCTGAGGGAGGAAGAAAACTCAGAAAGCTTCGATAAATATATTAGATGGTTAATTGTTCAATTTAGTGCTCGGTTGGTAATGAAATCGGATGCACACGGCAATAACGCTGTGCTTTTGCCATTACAAGGCACTCTGGGACATTTTGAATATGCACGGTGCAATGGTATATTAAACCAAATTGTAGTTCTGGATCTGACAATTTGGCTTTGTGAGCGTAATACAATTTGGTTTTATTGTAGCAGGGAAGAGGGAGACATTTTTATAATAATTTGCTTTCATTATCCATTTATATTACTTCTTCCTACTCAATATTTTGTTTTTATTTTTTAAACAAAACAAAAAGCCTTTACAACCAAAGGGGCTGCTTAAAAATAAATAAATAAATAAGAAATCCCAGTCTGATTAGTTCTGTTTTCAACAATATTTAGCAGGGAGACTGTTGGTGGAAGAACACAACTTTAACGTCCATCTCTTCTCTACATATTCCAGGTATTTTTATAGAAAAGCCTATATAGGGTACTTCAAAATAGGCATGATAGTGAAAAGTTACTGTGTTTGTGATTCTCTCAGAATGTGAGAGGGATGATTTGGAAGTAATAATAATATCTTTTATTAGGTCAACTGGTATAATGGGAAGAAAAATTGGGAGGAAGTGTGTATGAGATCATGCTTGGTTTTTTCCACCTATGTCAGTCTTGTCTAATGAAAGGTATTGCTTCTTTCTTCAAATCTTGCCTCTTTCAAATCAGAGACTCTCCTCCATGAAAAATCTTCCCAAGATGCTGTTTGTGCAGGTTCTCACGTCCCTCGGTCCTTTCCATCACGTTCAGCTATCCCCGCAGCTGGTTGCTCTCTTTCAGAGCCTGCTCCTTCCCTGTGCGGCCGGATCTCAGCTGGGGGGTGGGAATGGACAGCTCTGCCAGCCCCTTTCTGCTGCTGCTGTCCTCTCTCTGCCTTCTCCTGCTGTACCCACAGTTACCTTCCTCCTCCTTTTCCCCAGCGTCAGCCTCGGCAAAAGCGACCTTTTCTGTTGGTGGTCTGCTCTTCCACTCCTTTTCTGTATTGTCCCTAATCTATCGGAAGGAGATGCACCCGGAGCGGGATAAATTGTCCTTCTGATTATCTAGACTTGCGGGCTGAATTGAGGTTGGCCGGGGCTCTGAGCAACCCGCTCTGGTTGCAGATGGCCCTGCTCACGGCACGGGGTTTGGACTAGATGGCCTTTAAAGGGCCCTTCCCACCCAAACTATTGCAGAATTCTGTGATTTTGATATTCCACGCTTTTAAGTTGCTCTGTTTGCACTACAGGCATAGTTAGTTCCAGCTCTTAGCTGTGGTCAGTCATTAAATAAGATGGTGTTATTAAGCTAATTAAAAAAAGTCTAGCAGGAGAAAGGAATGCAGGCTTCTGCAGGATGTACAATTAACCTTAAGTAAGTGGGGAAGGGAAACAGCAAATTACCAAACGTGTTGCCATTATTCAGTTATTACGCTCAGCTCTCCCCTCGCTGTTCATCAGCCAGATCGTTCCGTGCTTTGGGAAGCTGGGCTGACTTGCTGTATCAGCACAAAGCAGAGTCTCCAGGAGGAGATCACACAGGGTTTCCAAAAAGCATCTGAAGGAATTTATAGCTCGTGAATTACAAAAGCAACTCTTAATTAGTCCCAAGAGGCAGTTGCATAAGAGAAACTGAGAACACTGCCTCGTCATATTTGCTGCCTTCTCGTGGTTTTCATAGGAGATCCTGACAATGGATGTTTGCTAACAACGGGAGCTCCAAGGCCCTGTGGCTGATAACACTCCTGAGTAAACAGCAGCCTGTATTCGCAGTCCCACGAAGAGGGGCCAGATCCCCGTACTTTTCCCGTGTGTCGGTATTGCCACAGTTGCACAGAGGTTTCAGCTGGAAGATTTCGTAGCCACCCGGGAAATGTCTGAAGGAAAATGAAAGTCTTGGTAGTCTAGTAGCAGCCAAACCACTTGGCAACTTGTTGTTCTTTGGTATATTTTCATTTTGTTTTGTTGAGGTGTAGGTTTTGGTTTTCAGCTCTGGAGTTATGGATTCTTCTCAGTGCTCTGGAAGCCCCATCCCTGGAACCATTGCAGGTGAGGTTGGCTGGGGCTCTGAGCACCCTGCTGTAGTTGTAGATTTACCTGCTCCCTGCAGGGGGTTGGACTGGATGACCTTGAAAGGTCCCTTCCCACCCAAACCAGTCTGTGAGTCTGTGATTATGGAAATCGCTGGGAGCTCTGCTTTGGTATCAGTGAACTTGATTTCAGGCAGAGAATGGGTACAGACATGGGTAAATGTAACCATCACTCTGGTATGCTTTCCAGGTCTTACCATACTCCCTGGCTCATTCCCAGATCTTGTTTTTCTTGGAGTTTAGCCTTTGAAACAACACAAAGCAGTTGCCTGCATAAATCCAGTGATGCTGAAATTACAGATTTCCCTCAGGTGGGATCAGTTGAATGGGGATTGTAGGGCCAGGCCCACTGGGAGGTGGCCTTCTGAGAACTCCTTAGCCTGAGACAAAGTTAAGGGTTTCAGTGTGGTAGCAGTTTTCTTGCTATCTGCCAGAAAAGCAAGTGTGAAATCACGCAGCGGCCATCTGAGACTTGGCAGCCCTGTGTGGCTTGGTTCTGTCCCTGGGAACGGTTTTGTTTGCTAGTTACCTTGAGTCCCTCAGGTCAATGTGTAT
Organism: Actenoides lindsayi; assembly: GCA_025331215.1. Classification (NCBI taxonomy): domain Eukaryota; kingdom Metazoa; phylum Chordata; class Aves; order Coraciiformes; family Alcedinidae; genus Actenoides; species Actenoides lindsayi. The sequence goes on from WTSP01003413.1 coordinate 21,942, forward strand.
CACTCAGTGGCACCATGTATTGGTTCGGCATCATACGAGATATCAGAAGTTACCTTCTGAATCCCATCGTTTGCAGTTGGCAACCCAAAATACCAGTTTTTATATTTTTCATGTCTTCTGTTGGGGCAGAAATTTCTCAGAAGAGTGTTCCTGAAGGGACTACTTCAAAATGTGAATGCCTAGAGTTAGGTGTTGTATAAGTACTCAATTTTTTCACTAGCAATGGAGAAAACAAAGTGACTAGGGAAATCAGTGGGGATTGCTGGAAGTTCTGTATTGGTTTAAACTGGCTTGTTTATTCGGTGATTTACATATGGATTTATGTGCTTGTCATTAAGCACCTCAGTACGAAACGCTCGGCCTCAGGTAGTTTGTGATTTCTCTTCTATTTACCTTGATTAGTGGGTGTTTGTTGCAAATTCCTTTCAGGACAATGAAGAAAATCTTCATTCTCCACGCTAGCGAAGAAAGAAATATTTGAATTAACAGCTTGATGATTAAAGACTTTTATTAGTTTTAAAGGTGAAACAGGACCTCAGAGATTCAGGGGAGAAAAATAAAGAGGGGGGGGGGGGGGGGGGGGAGGAGTGGCGGGTTGGGGGGGGGGGGGGAGAAAGAAAAGAGAAAATTTTTGTTGTGGGGC
>WTSP01003416.1:4515-30788 GCA_025331215.1 Actenoides lindsayi
TCTTTCCCTCCGAGCTGTTTATTTCTTTTTTAAAGCATTTGGAACTACCTAGGATTAATTTTTCTCTCCCTCTTCATCTTTAACTATTTGAAAAGGTGTCTTTTTTCCCCTTGTACAAGTTGTTGAGAAGGAAAAAAAAAAAAAAAAAAGACTTTAGTCTGCCTTCCAGAATGAGGTAATCTTTGTTTGCAAATAAATTTAGTTCCGTGGTTTATTTTGGAAACAGATCAGCTGTCACGGATTCTAGAGGGCGGCATCGCCGAGTTCTGTTTATTGAAACGGGAATGACAGAATGTCAATTAGCTTTTCCATTACATCTTATATGAACAAAAGCTACTGTGCAAGGCCAAAGGGAATTCATCTTTGTATCATCTGTACAGATTATAAAGAAAAGAAAAATAAACTTTTTTTTTTTTTTCAATAAGCATTTTCCTTGGGTTTCCTTGTCTATAAACTCCGGAAGGACTGTAATATGCAATACAGGCAACCTCAAACCTTGAAAAGCAGTGGCGAGGCATCAGAAATAATGTGACACCTTCTCAAATCCTCACCCATTGCTTTTAGTCCATTCTGTACACCTCCAGTGTATGTCTGGCAACGTGAAAAGATGGAAATTGTCCAACCTTCGTAGCAAGGCAGTGAAATGTGGCCTCTACTCCTGAAACACTGCCTGGGGGATGCCACCATGATCTGAACCCTGGTGGGGTCAGCAAGTCAGGACGTACAAGGCAGGAGAAAGAACTGCCCCTAGGTAGTGGCAGGCAAGAAGGGAACACAACAGTGAGTTTGTGATGGTGGGAACTGGAGGTCGTCATATTTACTTACATGGTGGTGCCAAAACTCACATCAGATACCCATTAAATGCGAATGAATGTTTTTCTTGATAAACCAAACCATAAAGGGCAACGAAATACGTAATTTCCTGAAATACTTTACTGCTCTGTATGTGGTAAGAGGAAAAGGTCATGCATCCAGATTTGAGATGTTCATGCCTGGCTGAGGAAGCGTTCGTGTGGTTGTTTCTCACACCACAGGCAGTTCTTAACTGTTTTGTCTCCAAGGGCTCAACCTCATTTCAGAAGTAAAAATACAGGCCCCTATTATTTGCACTAAAGATCAGATCTCCCACCCTTGACACAGCAGCAGCTGTAAACCTCTCCGTGTGGTCTAAGCCACAGAAGGGGTCACAGCTATGATGAATCAGTCTAACTTACGGAATTACCTAAGCTAGTAAGTAAGTGTTTGCTGAGAAACTGTGGCAAAAACATGACCTGCCAGGCTTGCCTCTGGTTGGACTGAGAGCTTTGCAGCTCTACCAGAAGTGACCTGTGGAAGTTCTCAGTTATCTGTTATACACCTGATAAAAAAAAGTGACAAACTCCTGCAGATATGAAATTTGCTTCCTAAGGAGTTCCAAAACACTGGTGTGAGTTGATAGAAGAGCCGGAGATAGAATTTGTAGTTGCAAGGCTGCAGCTTGAATGTGCTTTTCTGTGAAATAATCCCTTGTTCTCTTTATCTTGCTACCCAGCGGCCCCCTCAAAAAGAAGGAGAAGAAGAAAAAAAAAGAATATTATATCATGAGATTGCCCATGTGCATCAGGAGCCAAAATTTTGCTTCTTGTGATAAATTGGTAAGAAAATATATAATAGTCACCGCTGGCCACACTGGATTAGATTAGGAAGGTGTTACATCACTGAATAGGGTCTTCTAGTTCTTACAAAATCCACTGTATTTGCCAGTTAAATAATCTAGTTTGAGAAAGGCAGTTATATAAACCAGAAGAAATTGCATCTTTTATGCTTCTTAAAAGGGGAAACAGTAAATGCTCCGTTCTCGCTGATCCCACAGTCCTGACACGTGTCTACCTAGTTCAGTAGAACTGAAATGTTAGCTAAACCTGTTAATTTAACTTTTTTTGCCTTCGTTTTCTTCCTCTGAGGACAGTTGCAGAAGACGCGAGGTAACGTAGGAGCACGTCACCTGGTGTGGGTGTGTTCCTTTAGCCAGCTGTTCTATTGCCCAGTAACACTCCCCAACCCCCAGGGAGGGGAATCAGGAAAGGGAAAGGAGACCCATGGGTTGAAATGGAACAGATTTAATAAAATAAAATGATAATTTAAAGACCCAAGATTAGTGCTAATAGAAAGTACACCAAGCTATACCCAGCCCACGTCGTGGTCGCGCTGTGCACGCTCCCAGCAGTGAACACGGGATGCCAAGCCCTGTGAGCACCACAGCTCCGGCCACAACACGGCAGCCACAGCAAACAGGGGACGAGCTGCAGGAACAGAAAAATGGGGAGGTCTTCCAGGGAAGGCAGCCATCAGGAGAAGACACTGTCTCCAGCGAACTTTCTAATTTTATAGTGAGTGTGATGCTTATGGTATGGAATACTTCTGTTGGCCAGCTTGGGACAGCTGCCCCGGCTTTTGCCACTCCTGGCTTTGGCACTCGGCTAGGGCAAAACTGCTAAAGACCTTGATCACTATGGAGACCTGCCATGAATGAAAACAAAGTGTCTTACCAACTTTGTTCTCACCAAATCAGGTGCTGCAGACTTCCCAAAAATGCAGCTTTCCTGAATAGAAAACTGATTCTATTATTCTATCCCAGCAAAATCAGGAGAGAGGGAAAGGAAAAGGAAACTGTTGGGTTTTAATGGAAGCTCACGAGTGTTAAATCAAGGCCTGTGGCCTGATATCTATAGTAATGGAAGTGACTATATTTTTCCTGTATATTGGTGATCAGTCCTGGAGGTGAGTAGAGGTTTATTCAGAGAAGCGAAGGACAGTTTTTAGGAAATATTTTTTATTTATGGCATTGTGATACTTTGCAAGCAAGGTAGGACGAGGCAGGGACAGAAAAGGGAATCTTGGGCATGCCTACAGTACAGTAACACCCAGAGCTGGTGTGTGACAAGACTTACTGTCTTTCACTGAACTTCTTTCATGCACGTACTGCCAACACACCAAGTACAGACAGAGCAGAGCAGAAATCTGCTGGGTATCTGCTTCCTTCACTGCAAGCTTTCACTGCAGGAAGGCGTGCTAGGGATAAGTGTTCTCACTCGTGGAAGTAGCTTCACACTCAGTCTGCAAGGTTACTGCAAAGAGAAGTTGGATCAAGTGTGCTAAAGAGCTGCAGAACCTGTGGTTCATTAACAGCCCCTCCCTGGTGAACTGTGCATTGTCCAGTCTGAACCTGAGCACTGAATTGAATAAAACCTCCTGGTCAGCTGGACTAGGTGATCTCCAGAGGTCCCTTCCAACCCCTACCATTCTGAGATTCTGTGATTCCGCGGATGAACAGATCCTGGATTCAACTTTAAAATGGTCCTAGATTGCTAATCATGAATCTACAATTAGCGAACTTGACCCTTATCCGCCTGGTAACACTTCTTTATGGAACACTTGCTTGAAACAGCATGCAATTGCTTTCTTCTGTACATTTGATTACTAATTTCATACCAGAACAATAGAAAACTAGTCACTTCTCTTCCAGTCCTCTTATTATCATTTCATTTCTGCTGCCAAAGCATGTCTGGCTTCGGCTTTGTATATTTGATGTGCAGCTGTGGTAGGAAGCTGCAAATAGCAGCACAGAGTCTTGAAGAGCTATGCTGCCAAGGGTAAAAGGACTCTGCAGGGCAGCTATTCTGAGGGAGCCATCCTAACTTGGGAAAGTAGCAAATCGTGTTTTGATGAGAGAGGTGCAGAATCCACTAGAAAAGCGTTCGCTTCCCAACTTCTCCCATTTCAGAGCAGAAAGTGGCTTTTGGCCAATATGCACGAAAGAAATTGGTTCCCTTTCTCACGGTTCGAAAGGCAGACAGAGGCTGCTCTAGCTGCGTTATATATTTATGGATGTGTGACGCAGTATAGAAATCTTATAGCATATATTGCTGTCATTTTTTTTACCTGCTGTAATAAATGAGGAATACTTACAGAGCAATCAATCTGTAGGGTGCCTTAAGATTAACTAGAAGGGTTTTTTTCATTGCTTATAATAAATGGACAGACACGTGACATTTATTTAACAGAAGAACTTCATACACTCAAAAGAGGAAAGAAGGCATCCTTAGGCTGTGCATAGTAGAAACTAATTGCTATAAGGGTATTATTGCAATAAGGGTATTGAATTAACATGGGCATCCATGTCTGTCTTCAGGTGATATAGGGCAGCCTTAATAAGGCTTCCATGACTGGCTGTGAGCTTTTCAAACTCTGCGTGTCCCAGAACCTCCTACTGCTTTTTAGCCAAGTGCTTAAAGCACAGCACTATGTGAAGGATAGGCCTGGGTGATTAATAAAAATCTGAAGAAAGGTGTTTGAATATGTTACCCTAAATTTCAGCCCTGTATGTATTTTCTTCTCATAGGTGCTTCTCTCCTGACAACACTGACTCTTTTGAAACTGGTCCATCCTTGCTTATTTGTAATAAGCATTCCCAAGTCTCTTGATAATATTGTAATGGATTCAGAGAGTGGAGTGAGTTGCATGATTTGGTCCAGACTAAATCGTAATACCCAGTGATTTTTATCTTTTTATGTCTGGGTCATGTTCACCTGAGTCATGGGGAAAATGAGTTCTAGCATCTTTAATAAAAACTCTTCCTTTGGGATGTATGTCCAGCTTGCAATGTTTGTTAGTTACAGCAGCTGATATGGGTATGAGAAGTTACCAGCTAAACTTAATTAGCAGTTTAAAGCTGCAGATCCTGGGAACAAAGTTCGGTAGTATAATTAATTGATCCTTCTGCCTATTTATATATTTTTATCTTCTCATGACCATACACATTCATTAGTAACTTTGATGCCAAACACAAAAACATTGTGTATATATGCTTATGCAGTTATATGCCATTACTGACTTCTTATCAAATTTGATATTGCATTCTGAATAAACATGAAACTGCAGAATAAAAATCTCTAAGGGATTCCAGGGCAAGTACACGAACAGAAGCCTATGGGAACTTCAGATATTCATAGGAACATAGGTTTTAACAAGACAGAAAAGACTGAGTCTAAATGCTGAAGTGTCCTGCCTCTGGCAATGGTCTTTAATTATCTTTCAAAGAAAGTTTACATGGCTTATTTCCACACTGGATCAAGCCTGTCTGGGTAAAAATATATGTTGAAATGCTAGTCATATGGGTGATCTGCTTGTGCCCTAAAGCACTAGATTTGCTTTCCTAAGTCATTCTAATATGAGTTTGCTGTTCTTATTGCTTTCAACCACACTTCTTTAATCACATCTTTGATACTTTGGAGAAAAGTCAATCCCAGGAATGAGATTCCATTAGCTAAGTGTTTCCACATGATTTCCCTCTATTTATTTATTGTTCATGAATACACTGGCTTCATTATAGGACCTGAAAAATTCTAGTGACATAGCGTCTAATTACTGTGCAGTTTCTGAAGGGATTTTCATTGTAATCTTGTAAAATTGTATCACTACTATTGCTGCCTTAACCAACAACTAGAAGAGGTCATGTTCTAGGTTAATAGCCTGCAGCTGCAGGGTAGAGAAATCTGCAGTACTGAATGCCGCTATTTAAATCAACTAGATATAGCTAATAGTGCTACCCAGCGATGGTGAGTATTTGCACACAGATGTTGACATTGATCTCAAGTGCCGGGTCATTTCCCTCTACTTGAGTTTCTTGTGTTTGCACCTACACTGAAAAACAAATCATGTCTGGAGACAGCATGTTGGCCAAATAATCCTTTCAGAGGAATTACTGCAGGTGTCCAGCTGGAGGGAAAGGTGTCCAAACCAATGAATTACCAGTGGTCTGGGCCATCTTGGCAGTCCTCACTTCAGATGCATTTACAACCACTCTCACAACAGATTTTTCTTTGTCTGTCTGTTCGAGGGACAATGACAGAGTCCAAAAGTATGCTATACTCAGAACTTGCAGAGTACAGCATGGTCAGTGTGCATTTCCTTTCCTGTCATGCCTAATAGTTAAATATCTGTATATATCTGCTCAGCTACCAGGAGGGGCTTTATACTGAGAACTTCATGGAATAAAATAATTGTCCACCTACATCTAAATATGGCCATCTTGCTCAGTCAAAACAGTTCTCACAGTCTCCTGCTTGTGCCCTCACAATTCATTATTATACAAACAAATGGAGCCTTTGTTGTATAAACTGTACAGTATGGCCACACTGATGTAGATGATAAAGCTTACTAATGTCTCCTGCATTTGCACTTCATACATGAGAAACAGATGCAGGAAAGTGCAAGAAACTGACTGGAAATTTCAAAATAAAACTTCTCTGCCTTTTAGCTATCACATAGTTTGGGTGGGTTTGGTTGTGGTTTTTGTTGTTATTGTTTGTTTGTTTTATTTAGCTAAAAGTGTTAGAGAATTTTGTTTTGCATATTTGTATGCTTTAAATGTCTTCTGGGAAAGAACTGCCACCGTTCCTTTGTTCATACAGGTATTTTTCAATCCACAGTTCCAGCCATTCTCTCTAGAGGTGCATCCAGAAATTGCTATTGAGCTGAAAATATACGACTGTTGGAAAGATGCCAGCGACTGGCACTGAAGTAAGAAATAATGAGGTAAGAATGTAAAGAATGGAGCTATGTTGGCAATGGAGAGGGAGTGGGATATTCTTCATACCTACTAACAATGGTCCTGAACGAGTCCTGACACTCAGATGGCCCACAGTTCTAGATGTTAGTTTTGATGGTGATCCCTATGAAAGCATGAGAGCCCCATCATCACAACCCTCTCTGCCAGTGCCAATCTGAGACTAACAACCTTGCAGCTTGCTGCTTCCTCGCACCCCTGCTCAGCTACCACGTGAGTAGCCTCAGCAGAGTCTGGAACTACCTCTAGCTCTGTAGGAGTGACAACCCCACCAGCAGCTGGTGGGCAGACATAGACCTTACCCACTGCACAGTTCCCATTCCACAGCAGGAGACCCAAGTGTGAAGTAGAACTGAGAAAGACGCTGCACCACCGATTTTCCTTCTCTCCTGTTTTTTGGTATGGTTTACAGGTTGCATTTGCTACATAAAGAAACCCAGCTTGTTACTGTTTGCAGCCAGATCATTTGTCTGACTCTTTCTTTTCCTTTCCTTCCAGAAATTATTCAAGGCACACAAAATTATGATTGCATAGGGTAATTAGTATTACCCTCTTTGGCAAATATTGGACAAAGCGCTACGAGAGCTGGTTTTGTGGCACGCTATGTAATCAAGCAATCAAGCATGGAGACTAACATAATATATGAGATTTTATTCAAGTAGAGATTAGCATTCTCATTGTCTGAGAAGTTCAGAAATGCAGGAGGCAGAATAAGATATCAAGAGTATCATTTTCCTGTGAAAAGCACAGACAATTCCAGTGGATTATTCATTAAAATCATTGTACCTGGCACAGAAATGAAAGCATACGGCATTGCAAATTTCCCTTGTCTCCCAGATCCTAGTGTAATATTATTTATATGAGTACTCTCTGGGTGTACAAATTAGTGTGCCTATTTCCGGAACTTTCACCACATGGGAAGAGTCCCATAAATTTACAGATGTTGTGCAGAGCACAGATGGCCACACAGAAAAACGGTGTTTTGTAAAGTTTACATCCCACGTCCTTTGGAAACACCACCATCTTGCCTTTAACCTTCAAAATGTGCACTCTGCTATCACTTCGCAGCTACTAAGAATGCAATTAAATGTTCTGTCTTTCAGTGCTACAATAAGATTTTGAAATCAGCCATAGCAGAAAATAAGAACACAATACAACACTTTATTTCATAGCTTATATTCCACAAAGTAGTCACAAACTTAGATGCTGTTGCAACAAGGTGAGATGGAAAACATCAGTTTAATCCAAGCATGTATGTGCTTCATCTCTTCATCATCTTGGTGGCATTCTCTTTACCAGTGAATCTCACATGGGAACTGATGAACCTGCCCCTTCAAGGTGTCTCAGTGGTATATTCTCAGTCCCATTTGAGGGCTCAGAGGGCTTGAATGTCCTGTCATATTCCCAGCAGAGTTTAAAACCCCTATTCTCTCAATGGCAGCCATCATCAGCGTGTTTCATCTGCTCCAGTCTGTGGGTCAATGAACCTCATTGCAGCTCCACAGACCTCCACCATCATCAGACAGCTGATTGACTTAATACTGCCAGTTAGCAGTGTCAAGGCAAGTATAGTACCTTTGTGTCCTGGGACACATCCTGAACTGGCTGATAAAATTTCAGTGCTCTTAAAAAGATAATGGGAAGAGTACATGCATTGTGAGCTGTAAGAGGAAGAAAATGTGGCCAGTCAGCAAAGCTGCTGTTTCTGGAAACAGAAGTACTGGAACAAGTAACTAGACAGACCTCTTGGAGGATAACAAGGAGACAATAAAAAACAATGTCACTTTTTTTGTAAGAATAGATTGTATCAGTCCAGCAGAGGCAACAAACAAAGATCACTGGGGGACTGGAGCATCTCTCTTCTGAGGAAAGGCTGAGACAGGTGGGTCTATTTAGCCTGGAGAAAAGAAGACTGAGAGGAGACCTTATCAATGTCTATAAATATCTAAAGGGTGGATGAAAGAAGGGTGGAGATGGACTCTTCTCAGTAGTGTCCCGTGGCAGGACAAGGGGCAATATGCACAAGCTGGAACGCAGGAGGTTCCATCTAAATATGAGGAAAAACTTCTTTCCTGTGAGGGTGACAGAGCACTTGAGCAGGCTGCCCAGGGGAGTTGTGGAGTCTCCTGCTCTGGAGATATTCCAAATCCACCTGGATGCAATCCTGTGTAATGTGCTCTGGGCAAACCTGCTTTGGCAGCGGGGTTGGGCTACATGATCTCCCTTCCAATTCCAATGATTCTGTGATTCTGTGAGAGGGTGCTCTTCTGGGTAGTCCTCAGCTTATCCAGAAAAGCTAAAAGAAGATGAACAATATCAGAGTCCTTGAAACTGTGATCCCTGGTTTACATGTAATTTTGCAGCTGCTTTGATCAGTAGTTATCCTTCCTCATACTGCAGCTCAGTAAATCCAGACCATGTTCCCTCAAATGGATAGAGAAATTGGGTCTGGTTTTGCTATGCTCTTTTTTTCATCCAGCTTCTTTAAAACACATAAGAAGACTTTTAGTTATAAAAATATAGACAGGAACATACACATGTAACGATGTAATTGTGCTCTCTGAGACATGTAAGAGCAGCTTCTAAAAGCTTAAAAGAAAATATGAGGGCCTCTGCTAAATCACTGCAATTTCAGTATGTGTAAGATTCCAAGAATAACTGTAGTGATGGTGAAAATTAGTAAACCATATAATTATTGCTCTGTATTTGCTACATGTCACTCTGCTTAATTCGGTCTGAGTTACACAAATATTCTGCTAAGCCCAGCTATAGGGACAGATGCCTAATAATTTTCTCAGACCAATGCTTTGGATTGGGGCTCCAGGGGTTCCAGAAATGAAAATCTATTATTACTTTAAGCTCTGTAACTCTCCCTGCTACCTGGCTTAAAATTGTCACAATTTACTGAGGAAATTAAAGCCTATGTGGCTTACTCAGCTTTTTTTTTTTTCCCCTAACTTTTCCTCATCCAAAGGGAGAAAAACAATCATCACAATCAGTTTACCCACATCCCCAGATGTGGCATCATCTTGCCAGGAAGCAAACAAGGTCACAGGAGCTATAACTGATCTCATAGTTCAGGTAATAAAATTTCATGTACTTTAAGGATACGATTCCAATAGCAAGAGGAAGAAGAAGGAAGCAGTGTGATGAATTATCTGTATGTGACTCTGATGGAGCTGGTCACTCACAGCCATCCAGAAAGATACATTCTTCTTGTTAGCAATGGGACTGCTTAGAAAGTGACACTGCCATAGGGAAACTAGTTGCTTTAGGGGGAGTGAGACTGAAACTAGTTTGTAAGTTTTTAATCATAAATCATTTTCTCATCTCAAATAATGGTTTTCATTAATGCCTCTTGTTAAATCCATTAGAATATTGAGATGATAAGTGCAGCACAGAGAGGAAACAGTATGTCTGGTTTTGTTTGTAAAATAAATGCTTTCCAAAGCTCTGTATGTGAATCCTGGAGAATAATGGGTTTGGTTTTCCCTTGAGAAATGGGCTGAAGCATTTTTGTCAATAGGCATCCTTTTCAGATAGAAACCTAATTCATTCTGGCCCTATTGAATGATTTCAGAGCCATGCACCCTGGCAGCAATAATACTGTCAGCTTTACTCTCACATTAAATTCACACTTGAGGAGCTGTAGATGATGAATTTCAGATTTCTCTAACCCTTGATGCTGTTTTCAGCTTTTCAGTAAACTACAGCAAAAAGTACTCGCCAAAGGAAGCTGGTAACAAGTCTACCACCAAGACTCTGTCAATAAGGGTCTGAGCCTTGAGGGTATATAGTAAAACATTAAATAAATAAATATATAATTATATATAGGCATTGTATCAATTAATCTATAGGCAGCACAATGGCCTTCCTTTAGGCCAGCTTAAACCAGGTATTTTAACCTTCCCTCTTTCTTTTTAGGTGTTTATATGTACTATATTATATATATTTCAGAAATCCTGAAAAAGAACTTATGTTAGGGTAAATTAAATAAACCATGGAGGAATCTGGCACTCCAAGTCCTTGACAACTAAGACTTTGAAGTAAACTTCAGTTTTAATCCTGACCTTTAGAAAAATAGCATCTTTCTCCAATCTAGTATGCACTAATCTCAGTGGGGAATGGGAGAGAGGCAGTCCTGTGCCTTGCATGTTTATGCAGTGCCCTGAACCTTTAGACAAGAAGGTGTGCCTACTCAAGATGCAAGCATGATTGCTTTGCACTGGCACCTTGAGCTCTGTGTTTATTTCTATGGAGAGAGCATCAGAATGAAAGCCCAGTAGCCAAAGGCTTGTGATCCGAGTAGGAACTGTCATGGGAAGCACAGCATTCAGCTCTGGTTAGGAGTCAGAAAAGTGAATAAGGGGCAATTCTGGCAAAAAGGGCTCAAGCACAGTTCAGAACCAGAGATTTTACAAAGTGGAATTTGTATCTGGTTTGAGGTTTTTTCTTGTGCATGTTGGCATGGCACTACTAGCCTGTAAACACCTTTCCTAGCTCAGTTGGCATAATCACTGTCTTTTGAGCACAACTGGGCTATGGAAACAGAGACAAGGTTTTGGGTTCTCCCATTCATTGAAGGAAACAGAAAGATGCATTGAGAACATACAGTTACCTTAAGAGCCTGCTCAGCAATGCTTCTTTTCCCTTCTCAATACAAGCCACAAGCTCTCTCAAACCTTTACCATGTCTGTTCAGCTGATCTGTCCACCAGAGATTTCTTTAGAACTGGACATTGCAATTTAGTACTGGGGAATGAACTTCCCGGCCTTGCCTCACCATAGGAATGTGGCTGGATCTCAAGTGGGTTCTGCCTAGAGGTTTTACTTTCCTCTTTAGGCCTCTTTCTTTTCCTGGAGCTATACTCTGTTCCTGATGTACTGGACCCAACATTTAGGCAGGGTACACCTTAAAGTCATTACAGTGAATGGTAAAAAAATGCTGGTAGGTTTCAGATTGCCAATTAACTCTAAATTAAATAACCTTACAATATTCATTACTCAATATAACTTGTTCAGGAGGTTAAAATAAATATGACAACATCACTGTAGCACGATCATGGAGAGAATTATATGATTTGTTTCACTTTTGAGGAAATTAGACTCAGTGGGAGAAGAAAAAAACCTCAGCCATAAGAACCAGCTGTAGCACTAAAACATGGACAATAAAATTAATTCCTGATTAAAACAAAAAAAAGAATCGTAACTATGTGGGGAGATGTTTCTTTATAGTTTAGGGAGGGAGGCTTGTAGCTCTGTGAAGACTGATTTTTATTTGCACATGATAAAGTCCTCTGATACTATCCCCTTTGAAGCTGAAATAAGCAGAGTGGATGCTTCGCATCAGCTTCTGGGCATCTCTCTTCCTATCTTTCTTTTCACAGTACTCAGTCCAAGCTATGATGCAACCTCACAGATCCAGATACCAGAGACACAAGTCCAATATGTTTCCACCCATTTTAGCCCTAACATCATAGAACCTGGTTCCTCACCAGGATGTCAGAAATGCCTGGAAGTACCGTTGGAAGATAGAGTGTTCAGCTGTGTTACACATTAAAATGGAAAACATCGCAATTCACTCAACAGAAGGTACATACACAAGTCTTTCCTCAAAGCACCAGATTCAGGCAACCCCAAGCTAACCTCAGGCACTAAAGAAAGCTGACCTGTGCTCAATTGCCTAAACATGTGTCTTAAATATGATAGCAGCCAGGTTCTCTGTATGACAGAGATGTAAAGATTCTGCAAAGCGAGCAAACATTTCCTATTGTACTGCAGGCAACAGGGGAGGGAAACTCAGAATCTGGCACACGTGCAAACGCTGCACTTGCCAATCCAACAGAAGTATTTCCTTGTGGCCAGCAAGGAAAATGTTGCAAGAGAAAAGTAGGCACAAAAGAAACAAAGAGACAAGGTTCCTGTGTGCTGAGGTGGTCCCAAGTGGCAGCAAATGCAGGTGATTCAGTTTCACACTTAGTGCTCAGATGTCACCGGTATTCGTAGCACTCAGACATCAGAAAAATAAAAGGATTTCCTGCCACTGAAATCATTCTAACTGGTGGATGTTTGAGGCACCCCTTCAAAGCAGTGACGTACAGGTATCCCGGGCTACGCTGCTGAAATACAGCATTCCAGGATTAACCATCACTGCTGCCCAGGAATGATGAGCACAGACTGGCTGCATCCTAGCTCCTGCTGGGCATTTTGCAACAGAATCGCTCATTCCCTCTCCTCAGCCCAACTAGAGACAGAAATGAGAAGCATCAAGACAATACTAACTCAACCATTGGCTCTTTTTTTGGTGGTTTTCTCCCGCTCTGCAGCTTAGCAGTATGTGGCTGTTTCTGTTATTTCCTGACCCGAGCCCTCTCTGTGTGTAGAGATGCTGCTAATGGCTAATTGTATTAATGAAATTCGAGCAAGGAATGCATTTCAGCATGAGATACACTGCACATCCTGCATTTATACTTAATCAGGAAGCTCAGCTTCTAAAGAACTGTGCTGATAAGTCTCCTTTATTTTCATGTCTGGCACCTTACAAAAAAAAAAAAAAAGAAAAGATTGGCAAGACCTGAGTCTGTACTACACTGAGACTTTAACTCCTTCAAAGCCTTGTGTTAAGGAAAGATGAATCAGTTTGAAAAAGAAAGGCACACTTATCCTTCATGCTGTACATATGGAGAAATCTGGTCGCCCTCTGAGCATGGAATTTCAGAGCAGTGTTATTCCTGATTTCAAATGCAAGCAGGAATTTGAAAATGCAGATATTACCAACCTACTCAAAACTGAAAGGCTGCATGGTAACATTTCTCAATCTGCCAGCTAGATTTCCTGATCATGAGAGCTTCAGTTGTAACACTGAAGTTGGTTTCTCTCTCTACATCGCTTGTGGTTTATGTATCCCTACAGAGCAACACGTGAACTGAGGAAATATGCTGGTCCCTTTTCAAGTCAGAAGGTATTCAAAGCCCTCAAAAGTCAAAAGGCCACGGTGACACTGTGTGCTATTGTTACCTAGTGAAGTACTTAAGAGCTAGTGAAAAAATAGCTGGGCATATACAAAAATATACCCTGAATCAAGAGTAAGAGCGAACACTTCATATACTGATCATAAAGAATGTTTCATCAGGACAAATTTCCCTAGGCTACTGTATGGGTAACCAGTCTCCAAAGAGAGGGGAAGAGGAAAAAAAATGTGCATTAGAATACAGGGTCATAAATATTATGCTGAAAAACCTAAGGAGTTTATGTTTCTCAAACAGAGAGCATGTGTAGTGGCAGCCAGAAGGGTTTCTAGGAGTAGATGCTAGTAATATATGCTAATTTTTTAAGGCTCTCTTAAAAAAAAATACAGTAAGTGTTCTTTTCAAAACTTATTTATATTAATTTTAAATTCCAAGCAAAATGGTTTGGGGAACAGTAACTTTCTTCAGGCAGCAGGGAATGGCCTAGTTGGGACTGTAGTTCAAACTGCAACTCTGCCCTGTAGTCTGTATGCTAATATATATATATGCAACTCTACATGTAGACACTGCTACATATATTATGCCCTCCGGTGCAGATCCAGAAATGCAAATTGCTTGGAAAGCATCTAGGGACTGCGAAGGAGGGAGCTGGAACACACAGCGTTAGGTGGCGAGTGGGCCACTCGCTCAGATGAGAAAGCGCAGGAAGGGAATCAAGACTCAGGCTGCCCCAGAAAGACCCCGCAGGACTTACCCTGAAGTTTGCCAGTGCTTATTAAAAACCAACAGGAGATGCAGGAAGCAACACCCACTGCCCTTCTACTTGCTTCGGGCAGCAGCAGATCTGAGCCTTTAGATTGTGAGCTTTCCGCCGGATGATTTGCCATCCTTCAGTAAAGCAGCCACCTCAAATATATACATGATGCACTGCCATGAGCTTTTCTAAAGGTACACACTGGGGTAGGGGGGTGGAGGGGAAGCTTGTAGACAGTGCAAGTGCTTGCGCACAGTACAAACCATTATCCTCATAGCTGCTTCTAAAACAAGACCGCAGCTCTAGATAATTTATGCTTTGGCTGATAATCTTATTAGTATTTATGGGAATTGCCGTGTAAAGTTACACACGGTGTTTCGTGCCAAAGGATCAATTTAATGTTCTGCCCTTAAGGTGCATCAATTGTCTGAATGGTTTCCTCTTTATAGATCTGAGCAATATGAGACTGCATTTTCAGATATTCCTGGCTGGGATCCAGTCCAAGAGTCACAAATACATTGATTCAGAGAAGGAAATGAAGGAGATAGGGAGGAACAGGGGAAAGTACAGACCTGATAGTCTGTGTCAGACAGATTGAATCAGTCTCCTATTACCTGCATTGGAGGGACTTTATCAATCAAAGATATGTTTAAGAAATGGCTCTGAATCACTGAGCTCTGTTTCTAAGTAACCGTGAAGCTTGCATTACAGTGATGTTTACCAACCTTTTAAAATTCTTCTTTAAAAATGTACTTGTGATTGTGTTTACTACTCACCAGGTTGGCACCTGTCAAAATGAACCTAGCTTGGGTGTTGAAGCAGACTCCCTTCTTCTCCCCATCCCATCATCTTCAAGCATCAGTTTCATTCATTTCACATCAGTTAATCTACCCAGTGACTCTTCCTCAGGATCTGGAACATCATTTTTTTTTTACAATTTCTCTATCTGAAAGGGAATCACAATCAAGAATGGTGCCCAGGCTGCATGTCCCCACTAAGCTAACTTACCATCTTCACTTTTCCCCTGATACTGGATCTGATTTCCCTCATTTGCACAGTGCCCACAGAGCTAAAAATAAAGAACAATAAAATTATTGAAACATTCATAAGAGGAGGAGATATGCTGAGCCATGCAAGATATTTGGAGGAAAGGCAGACTGTTAAGACCTGCTAGACCATGAACCAGTTAAGTTAGGTCTGCTCAGAAACAGACATGTTTTCATCAAATTTACTGATTCTTTCAGATAGGAAGAATTTCTGTAGTTTACATGATTTCACAGGAATTCTGCTAGGAACCTGTCTGCTCTCCTGCTGTTCTGTCCAGCTCTGGCCTTGCCATCCTTGTTGTTGGGCATGGGGAGAATGGAAGTGCCTGATTCTCGGTGTCCAGAGATCCAGAGTGACTTTTGTGTCCATGGCTCTAGGGTTTTCTTTCATTTCATACAAGGAGAGACATCATTTCATGGAGATACTGTTGATGTTGATCTCTGCAGAGGACCTCCCCAGATTTCACCATAACTCAGCTCCCCATCAGATGCAGAAATTAATTCTCTCAGCTCAGTTCTCCACTGTGTCTCACATCTAGCTTTTCAACATGGAGGGGGGGAAGAAGAAAATAAAAGCTTAGAAATAGGTAGGTAGGTGCACAGCAAACCCACTCAAGAACTTAGCATTAGTAAGAGAGAAAAAAAAAGAAAAAAGCCAAACATGCCAGCTGTTGCTAAATGGTGTGTGGAAAAAAATCAAACCTTTAAGCTATGTTTGTGAGATGCAACTGAGCTAGCTGTAATGTGTATCACATGCTGTCTGACAGGGTGCCAAGGTTTTAAAGAATCCTCTGAAAATTTCAGATGATGCTTTTCTTTTTTCTCTTCCTTCTCTTGCTTATGTTTCATCAAGTAACATCTTAATGCTAAGGGAGTAGTACAATCTCTTGTCCAACATCCGATGCATTTGGTATTTATAATTGTAAGGGTAAATTTCATGACAGAATTTTTTTTTATTTCCACAGGTATTTGCTCCCTTACATCTGTGTTGATGTTGCCTAACCAAAAAAAGATACCTTGCAGATGGACACATGTGTATTTCTCCTCTGACTAATTGCTGTTTCTATCAGAGCTGCATATCCACCCTCTGCTGGAAACTGAACTGTTTCCACCTTCTGGAAACTGAACTATCATTAGACTTAACCGTGTGACACTTCATCCACACTGTGACTCCTGTAAAGAAAGAAATTGCTGGCGGATGGAAAGGGCAGGACAATGACAAATAAAAATACTTGTAAGCTCAAGGTCCGTCTTCAGCCAGATGAGCTTAAAGCAGAAAATAAATGTTCTTCTTTTGGTCATGACATGGCATGAGCACTGTTATGTGTATTGGCAGACAACTGCAACAAGCTCAGTCCAAGACTTGAAACCTATCTCTGAAACTCATAAAAATTTAGTGATAAAGTCTCCCCTAAGCCTTCTTTTCTCAAGGCTGAGCAAACCTGGTTCTCTCAGCCTTTCTTCCTATTGCAGCTTCCAGTCCTCTAATCATCCTCGTGGCCCTTCTCTGGACCCTCTCCAGCCTGTCTGCATCTTTTTTGTATAGTGGGGACCAAAACTGAATGCAGTACTCGAGGTGTGGTCTGAGCAGCGCTGAGTAGAGTGGGATAAGGACTTCTTTATCTGCTGGTGATGCCCTTGTTGCTGCAGTCCAGCATCCTGTTGGCTTGCTTTGCTACTGCAGCACACTGGTCACTCACTGCGAGCTGCTTGTTCACCAGGACCCCCAGGTCCCTTTCCACAGAGCTGCTTGCCAGCCAGATAGATCCCAACCTGTGCTGCACTCCTGGATTATGTTTTCCCAGGTGCAAGACCTTACACTAGTCCTTGTTGAACTTTGGAAAGTTCTTTTTGGCCCACTCATCCAGTGTATCCAGGTCTTCCCGGAGGGTGGCTGTCTCTTCCAAAGTGTCCGTTTCTCCACTCAGCTTGGTATTATTGGCAAACTTCATCAGGGTACGCTTGATCCCACCATTCAGATTACTTATTAAATAGCGTTGGGCCCGATAGTAATCGCTGAGGGACCCCATTTGTGACAGGTTGCCAATTCAAAAAAAAGAGCTATTTACTACCATCCTCTGGGTATGTCCACTCAGCCAGTTCCCCACTCACCACAGAGACCACTTGTCTAGACCATAACGCATCAGTTTCTCTAGGAGCAGGCTGTGGGAAGCCGTACTGAAAGCCTGGGAGAAATCTGAGTAGAAAATGTTCGCTGCTCACCCCACGCTGACTGAGCAGGTTACTTAGGTAACCCGCAGGTCCAGTGCTGCAGTTATGTATTTCAGAGAATACAAACTTCAATGGCACAGATTAGTCCATTAAGACAAAAGCATGGAGTTCTTCCCACAAAAAAAAAGGAAAATAATCAAACCCCTGAAGTCTGGGTTCATCACTCAAGCTGCAGTACCAGTGCACTTTGAAGTAGACTGTAGTAAAGAAAATTAATATTCCTCTCCCTTGCGTTGGCACTCCTCCAATTGCATATTAAGCCTGGGGGCTTGTAAAAACAGACTTTCCACATAAATACACATACCATGTGATTCACTGTGTGAGGCTGAGTCTTCTGATTAACATATTAATCTTAGCCTCGTTGATCAATGACCACGTCTCTTGCTGTTCTGTGTTATCTGTCACTCTCTCAGGGATGTTTACTTGCCAAAATCCGCCATCAATAAGCAAAATGCTGCTAAAATGCTGCAGAACGTCTTGAGCTTTTGTTCTTGACTTCAGACCAGATCTCAGCAGAGAAGACTTTTCAGTGGGGCTGAGGGGTTTTCCTGTAGATCCTAGGGATAACCAGACCCTAGGCTGGATGGAGCCATTTCTCCTGTATTTTCTGATTTCTCCTTCCCAAAAGAGTCCCCTGTCTTAGACCTCTAGAAATGATGCAGATGAGAAGTTCAGGTAGCGGGCAAAGCTCTCCTGCTGAGCATGGAGCCTGCTTATCTGCCCAGATAATGGAAGATGCTAGCAAGGATCACGAGCACAGCACACATGAAATGGTAGCAGCAAAAGGGAACACCCAGGCACGCAGTCCACAGGGTTGTGGCTGCTGTGGTGATGTATTTAGAACAATTCCCATTCACAGATAATTCAAGCTGATCAGCTGGATCAGCGTCACTCCACGTTCCACACGCTGCTCTTCCTCCATTCAGTCACTAACTGCTTTAAGCTTGTTTAACCATGCTAATAATACGCAAAAAAAGATGTTGATTTACAGGGAGGATTTTTTTTTTTTTTTTTTAACATTTTATGAACATTTTAAAAGTTCATTATCACTTACAGAATGTGGCGCCAAGTGAGATACAAACTTCAGCTCATTAATATTGTTAATGAAGCTCTGTATGCTTCTGCAATTAGAAGCCAAGTAGAAAGCAAGCCTGGGTGACTCAGCATACGCTAGACCACTGAGCTATCTAGATCTCACACAGTGATGCTACTGACTCCTATTCAGTCACACAAGAAGACCATACTGAAAGGAGATAAAAAGGGAAAAAGGGCATTTGTGAGAGGGCAACACATTGAAAAGCTGTTGCAGGTGGGCTGGGAGGCTAAGGGAGGCGTGCTGGACAGAGAGGCTTCCATTTCCTTTAAGATTATACAGGGTTTATGACTACTGGGTTTAGACCATCAGGGCCAGGTTGTTATTTTTCCTTGCACACAGGTCTGCTTGGAATGCAAAGGCTAACCCTGATTTTCTCCCGGCTGAAGATCCTAGGGCCTTGCTGCTCAACTAGAGCCTAAACGTGGTTGCGGACAGGCTGTAGGAGCAGAAGTGGAGCAGGGCAGATAGAGATACTATGCCTGAAACTAGGTGGGGATTAGGGGGAGGCAGCAGTGGCTGCGTGGCTGCGAAGAGTCCCATGGAGCGGGTGCCGGAGGAAGAGCAAAAGCCCCCTAAAGCACCTTCCTCCAGCTCTGGGCAGGAAGCCTCAAGCTTCTCACCCATATGGTGCCTGAGCTAACATTAGAAGCGTTCGGCTTGCATGATGGGAACTGTAACAAAGCTGCTCCTAAAAAAATGTGGAACTCTTCGTCCCCTTGCCCCGACATGCCATCTGCACGGTTCATCACGCACGTGAGGGCAACCTGGAAGTTGTGCCAGGGCACACAACCTACTGAGAGCAGAGAGAGCAGAGAGGAGACTCTGTCCTCTAGAATCTTGCCAGCGTTGTTTGGCGGGTTGGCAAGATGACTGGTGTCCGTGTTTCTGAAACCCTGTCTTGGTGCTACTTACCAAAGACTGGTTTCCTGTTACAGTGGCAAACAGCTTGTCAGCCAAGCACTCCTGTGTCCAGAGTAACGCTGATGTGTCAGCCGAGATGCACAGTGGGACTGGCCTGAAGTCCTGGCCGTATCTCTCTGCTGGGCAGAAATGCCATCACCTCAGATGAATAAAGGTGATGTGGTCTTTACCACAATGCACAACTTATTTTTTTCCCCGCCATGTTTCCTTGCATGTTTTGCCCCATTCCCTTTTTTTACCTTCTTACCTCAGTACTCTGAGGAAAAAATTTCCCCTTATCAAAACATTTGCTCACGACGCAGTGTTGTTTTCAAGCACAGGGTCAGGAAAATCAGCTGATTTACTTTCTGCTTTCAGCAGCCTGCACTGGACTGTCCCGCTGCTTCTGCAACGCACGTGTCTGGGCTGGAAGCAGAGGTGGGATTTCCTACGCAAGCCCCTTAGCTGCACGGGGTGCATCGGGGCTGCAGGAGAGAGAATGTTCCCTCTCACACAGGCACTCAGCAGCACAGTGGGCTGGGATGGAAGCTGGACTTGAAGGAAAGCTGTCGAGATTCAGCACAGAAGCTCTTAACGCTCCCGCTGAGCTGGACTGAGCTGCTCCCAGGCAGCTGGCTGCTGTTCACTTCTGGAGACAACTTATCCTTGCGACAGAAATGCTTTTTGCTTTTTAATAGCCGTACTACAGAGCACTGTATCACAAACAGTAACAGTTCTGCCCCGTCCTCACGTTGCTACCGTGGACTGCATTTGACTTCAAGGCAATTTGTATGTTTGCTATTGGATGTGGACAGAAGGTGGAATTCCTGAGGCTGGTGTGCCAGCTATAAAGTTTTACACCTCTAGTTAAAACTGCAATAAAGTTTTGGATGTAAGAAGGCAAGTTCTTGTCTTCAAGTGAGGCACTGAACTCAACCACAGAAACAGCAAGAAATGGTTTGTCCCTTTTGAAGTTGTTCTGAAGGTACTGGGTCCTTGCAAAGATGAGTTTCTTCCATAACTGAATGGCTAGGAGACATTGTAGGAAGTAAGCTCAGAGACTGCTGCCCGAGGGCCTGGTCTGATGACTGAATCAGTAGGCTTCCTCTGTATTTTAGTCTCCAAATACCGGGCTTGGGCAGGCAACAGACAGCAGGAAGAGGAAAGCTGTCAGGTGATAGCATGTCCCACGTTAACCAAAGGTACTCGGCAACTAAAATCCTGGTTGTAAATAACATAAATCATGTTATGCCAACCTCAGATATGAGCTGGACTTGGAGCCCTTCCAAAAAGCTAAGCTTCTGGGGAGAACATCCCACAGTGTGTAGCCCTCCGTGCTGCAGAAGAGACCTTGGTTGCTATTGCAAGATTTATTTTCCCTTCTGACTGGATACATTTACCTCTCTCTTGCTGTAACCTTCATCTGCAGCTGTATTCCAGCTAGGGCACATCAGATAGGAAGATGAAGAGACGTGCAAGAATACTGAGGCTTTTTGCAATATCATCACCTTGGCCAAGGAGAAAGCCTGTCTTTTGAAATCTGCTGAATGCTTGTTTGTAAACTGATGCTGTTGTATTAATGAGGGAATTCCAGTTTAGTCCACAATGGCTCCATAAAATAGTCATAGCACAGTACAGAGAAAAAAGCAAAAGCCCCGTGCACATGATGACTACAAAATAAGAGAAGCAAGGAAGTTAAAAAGGAAGTAAATCAAATAAACTACATCTACTTGAGAACCAGGCACCAATTCCATAGCTGGAAAATGCTTAAGTGGCTACGGTTCATATTTTTCTGAAGCATTTGGTTAGTTTATAGAAACAGCTCACCTGCTTCTTCAATGGGCTTTTAGAGCATTAAGTAACTACTCTGTAAGTATCAACCTCTAAAGATCCATTGGGACTCATCTTGCAGGCTGCAATTGTTACACTTGCAGTATGCAGAAGTCTCAGACTGCACAAAATCGCCTCCCCTTATCATACTACCTCTTTCTTTTCCTCCAAAACCTTTAAGCTATGCTGCAGATTTCATTTTTTCCTCTGATAACCTTGAGAGGTGCTGTTAGGCACCTAATGAATTAAAATAGGGAAGATAAAGATGTGTGTATTCCTGAGACTATTCTCGAGAGATTCCCTTTCAGATAGTAGCCAAGAGGAATGAATGCCTTGGTCATGCAGACCTTGGAAGCATCCCAGATGTAACTGGTACACCATAAACCCCTGAAAAGCAAAGATTTATTAAAGGTGCAAGGTCTTAGCAAGAATGGAATGCTAATGAGGGATGAAAACCCATAAGCTGCTCTTGTAGCGTTACTTTTATATAGAACCACAGAATGAGATCTGATCAAGTACATCAAGGCCACCATTGTATTTTAATGTTCTTATGGTATTTTTTTTTTGTGTGAAGGCTTGAAATATCTGTTGGAAAACCTGTTCATAGGAGCTACTGACCATGTGGGCAGGTAGGGCAGAGTTCAGCTGCATGCTCCTGACACGCGATTTAATGGATTTGTTTGACCTTCAGTCCTAGGCATGGTGATTTCTTACACTTGCCCCTGACATCAAACAACCCAGCCAGTCAAAACAGCATTATTTCCTCACAATCAATGAGCCAGAAAAATATTATACAGAATAACAGAGGATTTATTTATTCTCTCTGCCTGAATGATTTGCTGTTAATAGCTGCAGCTGTCAGAGATAGGCATATAAATGGGCTTGGAAGTTCAAGCTGGAATGCCTTGCTTACGAAAGCATGTGAGAATGTGAGCTGTCATCTGCTCCTCCTGACACAAACTGCAGAAAGAAAAACAAGTAAAAAGTTGGTTTGCGATTAGATTTCCTTTGGTTCTTTGCTAGAGTTATCTAGGGGTTTTTTACTGTACTTGGAGTTCGATCTCCTAACGGGGCTGGTGTCAAGGAACAAAGCATATTATTGGGGCTGCTCTGCTGAGCTCTGGGAGCTACTGCCCAGGGTTAGATGCCCTAGAGACAAGGTGATGGGAGCAGCGGCAAAACAAGTGCGCAGTGGAAGGGTAAGAACATTGGTAAGAACAGGTGGATTTCAAAACTATTCGATGCTTGGTGCCCTCTGAAAGCCACGTGACCTCACCCTTGAGACATGATAAATGCTTGAGGCGGGCTGACTGCAGTCTCTGGCACTAATTTCCCGCATGCATGGCCCTGAGTAACTCAGGTCACAGGTATGTGTATGCAGGCCCAGCTTTGGCTGTAATCCCACCCAGAGCACCTCAGCTGTTCTTAATGGCTGTACTGGGATCGTTTGTTGGAGCTATGCCACGGTACAGAACAACACGGATGATTCATGGGCTCAAAAGATGAGTAAAACAAAACTTCAAAGGCATCTGGGCAACTCCTATATTTATCTGCCTAGTAACAAAGAGTTTGAACAGCCAGGCCATTAATTAAGTGGGCACCCTCCCGCAAGCACTTAAATCTACAAGTGAGTTCAAAGAAGTTCTGGTCAGTTATCTGAAAAGCACCTGCTCTCAGGAGAGCACTCTGCTTCAGGTCACAACTAGGCAACAATAGGTGCCCAGGCCCTAGGGCAAGCCGAGATGTTGCATTAGGTCCTGTTGATTAGTTCTTGCTAGAGAAAAGCATGGCCAGAGCTGAGCCACCTAATCCTCTCTTTGTGCTCTGTAAACGGCTACGAGACTAAGCCATGACTGTGCTGCTCCTTCCCTATAAAACACTGGTTTTCTGGCAGGAACTGTGTTGCAGGAGGAACCACGTTGACTTAGGTGTTGGAAGAGTCAAGGACAAACAAGCATAACACGCTCTCTCTCGTGCAGCTATGGCAGGCATGGATGAGCTAAGCAGAGAACGAAGCAAACACTGTACAATCAACTACAGGACTTCCACTGACACTGACTGGCCAATCTGTAAAGCACTTGAGGATGACAGACAGAGCTCTGCACCTTACAGGTCACTTTTCCCTTCTCTGTGGGACAAGGAAACTCCTACTGGCAGGAGAGCAGATGCAGCTGGCAAGTATCCTATGGTACAGATGAAGAAAGATGACACTGTTCACCAGGTACTTGGGTGTGGGACCAAGTTACCATACATCATTTGAACAAAAATCACAGTCCAGATTTATCCTTGGTCTATGGCCAGTTTAAGGTAATTTCAGTTGGTGTTGCTTAACACTTAGAGAAAAAAAAACCCAACTTCTGAAGCAATTCTTCATCTGCTATATTTCAAAAGTATGCATTTCATCAGTATAATTAACATATGGCAACTTGAATGGCAGGATTTAGTGAAATACCATGATTGCAAGGAATTAAGTAATCTAGGTATGACTGCACCTTTGAAACATGTCAGAAAACATCTGGATTTTGAAACACTTCGGGGAGCATTTTATAAAGTTTTTCAGTGCATGCAATGTAAGCAAACACATGGCTGCCACTGCTATTGTTAGTGGTGGGTAGTGTAACAGAAGTGTGTGAGACCAAAGGCAGGTCTTGCCCAGGAAACCAAGATTGCTTTTGTATCTGTAAAGAGTGGAAATTCAAGGATGGAAAGCTATCCAAGCCAGAAATAAAGGAGCCAATATTATCTACAGAGGGCTGCATAAACCTTGCCAAGTCATTAACAGGAGTTGGCAAAGGTAGGAAATGTGAAATTGTTTTTGCATGGTGGGATTTGATTGAGGTGGAGCAACGTGAGGCAAATTGGCCTTGAGGTTTACAAGCATGCCCTCCCTCTTTTCTAGCCCAAAAGAACCATGGATACCAGAGGAAACGAAGGCAAGGACCCCACACTTCAGCCTCGGCTGGTACTTAGGGCTGCACTTGCGTGTGCTGCAGAGTCTGGCATCAGTGTACTGCAGAGGCTGAAATCCCTGCTCTGAAGCACTGCAGCCAATGGGCCACAGGGTCTAGGCACAGGAAGAATCCTTTTTCCTTCCCATGTTGCTGGGAAATGTCCCCAGAGCTGAGCACGAGCCTATCCCGCAGCGCTCTTCTTACACATCTGACTGAGGTGCTCAGTTTACCCATTGGTTCTAGAAATGCAACTTCTATTGGTCTGGTGACTACTGAGCCTCTTAGTTTTGTAAACTTCTAGCTGGATCTTCCAGACATGCCTCAGCTATTAAATAGAGTCCTCATTGAGCTGGCAGAATAAAGAAAGAAGTGTTCCAGGGAGAAACAGATCTTGCTATAAATTTCATTTTGTAAAACTTTAGGTTATTCTTTCTGGCCTCTGGAGCTCCTAAGAAGCACTCTAACAAACAGCATTTGATGCTGCTAATTCTGCTATTCAGGTTATCATCAATAATTCCTACCTGAAGATTTCCTGAGGATCCTTCAAGAAAGCAATGCTAAAATAGGAGGTCATCTGATGATGTGAACATGCACTTCTTCCAGGTCCTGGTACACGTTCACTTTTGTCTAGTAACACATGACACAGAAGCAGCAAACCTCTTACTTCCATACCCGAAGTTATGGAATTTACCACTGTAAATTCTCAGAAAAGATAAAAAAAAATTGAAAAAAATAAATCCAATAAAGCAGCAAGCAAGACTCCAGCACAAGTGTAATGAATTATAGAAAAAAATGCCTCAAGGTTGGACAACCGTTTTTCTTGCATCAGAGAACTGCACACAGACAGAACCGTTTGCTTGACAATGTCATTATTTAAAACCCTGTTTACTGATCCCTTTTCACTTTTGGGAAAAGTCACATATTCCTGGCTCAGCTTGCATTTGTTACTCTGGTTTTAGTCTGGTACCCTAGACATGTGCAGAAATACTTACCACAAAACTGGCTGCAGGTCTCCTGACACTGTCTGCTGCTCCTGAAGTGCCTGGCTGCTGCATCTTACACAGGGTACTTTGGGATGTAGTAGGAGAGGCAACAGAAACTTTCCCTGGTCAGACCCCTGAAAAGAGATGGTTTGGCTTGCTCTGGCACATGAAGTGCCATCAGATGGTCATCTTAACCATCCAGGCTCTGCTGACTGCTGAGGAGTCAGGATTTGATGGCCGTCTGGTGACTGCTGTTGTCCAGGTGCAGTCTGGTAGTTGGCTGGGATAAAGCAATTAAACACTAAGATCCAAAGCTTTTGAGATCCATTTTTTATTTTCAGTCAGAGGTGCCCTAAAGCTTATCTCTAACCTCTCATCTATTATATGTTATACTAATATAAACCCACTTGGGTCTCTGAAGCAGTTTTCCACCAGCAGCTTTATGCAGAGAGTGTAGATACCAGGTACCAGGAAAGCTGATGGAGTGGATCACGAAGGACAACCAGATGATCAGGCCCAGTCAGCATGGGTTTATGAAGGGCAGGTCCCATTTAACAAACCTGATCTTCTATGACAGGGTGACCCGATGGTTGGATGAAGGCAAGGCTGTGGATGTTGTCTATCTTCACTTTAGCAAGGCATTCGACACTGTTTCCCACAGCATTCTATTAGAGAAATTGCCTGCTCTTGGCTTGCATGGGCATCGACTTTCCTGGGTGAAAAACTCCTTAGATGGACAAATCCAAAGAGTTGTGGTCAATGGAGTTAAATCCAGTTGGCTGCCACTCACGAGTGGTGTCCCCCAGGGCTCAGCACTGGAGCCACTCCTGTTTAACATCTTCATCAATGATTTGGATGAGGGGATAGAGTGCACCCTTGGTAAGTTTGCAGATGACACCAAGCTGGG